>OMLP01040883.1:0-25490 GCA_900302685.1 Spondyliosoma cantharus | reverse complement strand
GGTGGTGTGCGCGTGTTTGAGACGCCAAAAGCCAACGCACAGCTCAGCTCGTCTCTCATTGGATGGCGCGCGCTCACCGAGGGAGGAGCTGCACAGGTGTGGGCGTGTGTGTGCGTGTGCGTGTGTGTGTGTGTGAGCGCGAGCAGTTTTTGGGTGGTTTGCCTCCCCCCCAGTCGGCCGGTTTGGTATGGAAGCTCATTCCCGCCATCAACTGTTAACTACATGATATGAATACGTTGCCATAAAGCTTTAAGAGGAAGGAACTTTAACATACAAATGAAAGTATGTTCAAATTTAAGCCAGCGAGTTAACACATGGTTCTGTTTCCACTCCCTAATGTCTCTCTCATAAAATGTGACATTATTTCTCGGTCGATGTCACTGTCTGTTCACCTTCTTTTCTGCACTAATTCTTCAGTTGTCTTCAGCTCTTCATTCAGCCGACCAGGAGGCTGCTGCTGTAAGTAAACACACAAACTAAACTTTAAGGCCGAGCTCGTCCAGACTCATGCGACCTACTCAGTCTGGCTCCCTGCCTATAAGCTAGGCAGGGGAGCTCGGCTTATCTCTCAGCATCAGAGTGTCAGTGTTAGCTGTATTAGCTAGCTCCTGTGGCTAGTGTGACCATAGAGAAGAAAGAAGAGTGATTTTTCTGCTGCAGGAATTATTACGTCAAGCAGGATCTTTGGTGCCACCATACAACTTTACCTGTGTTCAAATAGTCATCAGTTAGCAACATATTTCAGCCTGGTACATCCAGCTGCAACCATGAAAAGGACAGATAATGAGTTCGATAATTGCTGAATTATTCAACGGCCATAGGTAGAGTTGTTATTAATGTTGCTATAAATGATCATCTTTCTTCTGTCTGACGCAGCGTTTATTCCTTACGAAGAATAGGCTCCAGGAGAAAAAGTAGAATGAATAATGTTGATTAAAAACTTACCTTTGTCATATACCAAGTGTGATCAAAAGAAGTGTTTGTTAATGTTGTCCTTGTTATCAAAATCTGCAGATTTTTGGAAAAAATATAGATAAAGATATAATAACAGAGTGAGTAAAATGAATCATCTTTGAACTATCGTATATGTTAAAAATAAAATTTGCAAGAAACTTTTGTTAATATTCTCATTAAATAGCTTACCTCTGGCAGTAAAATCTTTTGTTAATTATTTAAGAAGTAAAATTAAATATTAAATGGATAAATAGGTATTTCACATGTAAACTAGTAACATGCATGCATACATTGGTAGAGTCTGCTTGGACCTGAAACTTTGGTTCAGCCACCACAAATTTGACAAAATCTGCCTCGGATGCCCATTACGGATGTTGACACTCAGGGCGTCAGCAGAGCGCATCGCTGTTGGCTCTGTCAGCATGCTGACCTGATAGGAGTCGGAGGAAAAACATTGAAAAACAGAGCTTTATCCCTCTTCAGTGGCAGTCACCACAACACATACCCTGACGATAACTGTGTTGCTTTCAGAGATTACCAGGGTATTTAGCACAGACAAACACTGACTTTAACTGTGATGAAGAGCACGTCTACACCTATGTAGCCTGACACTATCTCATACAGTGACTTACTCAAAAGGGCCAAAAATGTGTAGGCTCAGAGACGGTCGAAGCTCCACCTGTCCCCTGTAGTTGCGCCTGTAGTTTCCATGTCTGTCATACAGCCCCCATATAAGGCTGGTGATGATGGGCTGGATGACAGGCACAACTCTGTCCCCGGTGCATGCCTCCGAAATTCGTAACTGAACCTACCTTGAACATCTGTCCAACTCCGCCAGTCCAGTACCGGTGGTCTCATTCAAGACTTTCCGACTCTCTATGGTGACATTTCCACCCAGCCAAATGTGATCAAGCATGATGTTGAGGTGGAAAATCACAAACCCCTTAAACAGCGTGCTTACGGTGAGCATCCAACACAACCTGCCATGATGCAAAAAGAAGCGCATTACCTTCTTGATCACGGTGTCACTGTCCAAAGCAGTACGTCTTGGAGCTCCCCTTCGATACTTGTGCCAAAGTCCGACCAGACCTCATGTTTCTGTAATGATTACTGTAAGTTTAACGCCGCTACCAAGCCAGACTCCTTGCCGTTACTGCTCATGGTGACTCATGGGATCTGCACGTACGTGACAAAATTAGACCTCCTGAAAGGGTGCTGTCAACTCCCACTAACTCGCCGTGCGTCTGAGATTAGCGCCTTTGTCACTCCTGATCATTTTTTACAGTACGCCGTCATGCCGTTCCGGCTGAGAAATGCACCTGCCACCTTCCAGCGGCTGATGAGTACTGTCCTGTGTGGTGTAGGTGACTGTGAAGTCTATTTAGATGATATTGTGGCATACTCATCTACTTGGGCCAAACGTGTGATAATCCTTCGTGCTATTTTTGACCGTTTGTGTGCCGCCTCCCTTACCCTTAACCTGCCGAAACGTGAGTTCAGAAAGGCCGTCGTCACATATCTGGGCAAACAGGTGGGGCAAGGTCAGGATTGCCCAGTGAGGGTAAAAGTGAAAGCCGTCGTTGATTTTCCCACTCCCCAAATGCGTCATGAGCTCCGTCGGTTCCTGGCTATGGCTGGGTACTACAGGGCCTTCTGTAAAGACTTCTCTGATGTAGTAGCTCCGCTCACGAGCTTGGCAAGCCCAAAATCTGTGTCGATCCCTGAGTGCGACCTAACGGGAAGGAGAGTAATGGTGGACCGTTCCTCAAGCTTAGTTCCATATGAATGCACGGATAATTTGTCGTTTTGTCGTTAGCGAAAAACATTATTGACCTTCAAGTTGAAAAAGGAGCCTCATATAAGAAACAAAGCTACAATCAAAAGCCGGAAAAGTCACGTGGATAGTTGTTGCTGGAGGCCAGTATGCTACCGGTGACCTGAGTGACACAGACTTTTCATCTTCTTCCCACATCCGGGAAAAGCACAAACACGAACCATCTTGATTTATGCTGTGACAACTTGGGTGTCTCCTCTCGGTCTAATTTGCTGTTTTGCTGTGTCTGCGTCAGTCAGGTCACCGGTAGCATACTGGCTTCCGGCAACAACTATCCACGCGAGATGTCACGTGACTTTTCCGGCTTTTTTTTCAACTTGAAGGTCAATATTGTTTGAATTATCCGTGCATTCATATGGAACTAAGCTTGAGGAGCGGTCCACCATTACTCTACTTCCTGTTAGGTCGCACTCAGGGATCGACACTTTTTGTCTGCCATGACGGCGGCGCACCAAAGATACTAATGTGAGTTGTTCAAAAACCTTCTTTTTAGTAAACTCTGTGTACACAAACAATGTTCTCAATGCTCGTGTTCATGTGTAGAGACCCTGGTGATACTGCGAGCAAAGTTTCTTGTTGTGTCGAGCCTTCTTAGTGTTTTAAAAATAGCACTTTTGATGCTAGCGTGCCCCATGCACTCCGATTCAAAATAAGCTTGCCGGAAAACGAAACTAAGGTAAATCTTAAAAGTGCCTCTTTCGTCGTAATTATGCTTTTACGCGAAGGTTTGACTCATATACATTCCCAAAAAAAGCCTAGGTTGCTTTTTGGCGAGAGTTGCACTTTAAGCTTGATAGCTTGGTAGATGCCAGCACTCTCGGTGCAGGCGCGGTGCTCCTGCAGGTGGATGAGTGTGGTGTTGATTTGTTATTTTTCAAGAAACATCAGCTACACTATACCATTGAGAGGGAGGCCTTAGCCCTTGGTGTTACAGCACTAAGAGGTGTACCTCAGTTCTGGCTCGGTGCCTTCAGTCGTGTTCTCTGACCCCAACCCGTTTTTGAACCAGATGCAGAACAATAATCAGCGCTTGATGCACTGGTCGTTATTAGTACAGGACTGCAACGAGATCTGTTATAAAAAGGGATTAGACAACGTCATGGCTGATGCTCTGTCACGTGTTCATTGAATCAAATATTTATTAGGGGATAAATGTTTTATTTTCGGGGGGGAGGTGTTATGACCCTGTGTCATTGTGTTTACATTTGATGCTGATCTATCCCTCCTCCTCCTAGTGTGTAAGCAGTCTCCTCTGAGTGCGTGTGTGATTGGACCTGCTGATTGGCTTGATCCACCTGTTTGCTGACCTAGGATTGGTCAGAGGGAGGAGAGGAGCCCTTTTTAGAAGCACCGACTGACTGCAGTCTTCCTCTCCATCTATTCTTCCACTTTCCAACTTGGAAGTGGGAAGAATGGGGAGAAGCACATCTTAACCCATGTCTCCGGTTCCCCTAGACCAGAGGCGTAACATGTGCGACACGCATGTGAAGCTGAAAGGCAGTTTTTCACTCTCCTGCGAATGATGATGATGCTGACTCCACGTTCAGCCTTGCTTGCTTCAGATGACGCTTGATCATTGAGATGACATATTCAGGTAAGCACAAAGTTTACATGCTTTATGCTTTACTCCGGTGAGTGAGTAGCGAGAATAATACAAATTTAGTTTTATTAAAGTTAAAAAATACAGTCTGCTCTGTTTCCACGCTTTACTGACAAGAAAAATAATTAGTTCCATCTATCTATCTCTATATATATAAAAATACACAACACTTGTTTTCATTTTTACTATTCTTATAAAAAAAGACAAAATAGTCAAAGTGATTAGCTAGAGGCTTTTATTAGTTGTAGCAACACATACTAGAAATATTACAATATACGAGAGGGGCACACAGTACTGTCACTTCATTCTCCTTTTCACTGCAATCAATCACCACATTTGCTTCCAGCCACCTGTCCCTTCATAGACCAGATTTGAGGTCTCAGAGATCAGGCTGGCTGTTGTATGGTTGGACTGGACCTTGCTGGGGGTCATGAAACCAAGTAAGGTTCATGGGAGTCAGACAGGTGTGAGAGGATACTGCCCTTCATCAAAGGTCAGTACATCACTATGGTTCTATCAAAAATACTGTGACACTTTTGCCTGCAGAACAAGAACTAGTACAGAAATCTTTCATTTCTTGTGGAACAGAGCAACATATAAACTCAACAACGTGTTGGCATTAATTCATAAGCCTGGTATGATCACAGTTCCTTGTTGCTCTAACAAGTTGTCTGTCTGGCAAATGCAACATATTCATTTTCTATACATTTTATTTGACAGGAGAATAAAGATGAAAGACTGTTAGTATTAATTATAATTATGTAATAACTGTTTGTGGTGGATGACCGTCCATTACCACTGGATACTTGCCAGCAGGCTATTAACATCTGGAAGTGCTTAAAGTTGATAAGGGCAAGGTAACATGCGTTATAATTAGATTTCCTAAGAATAAGGACATAGGGGGGATTTTTTTAAGTACATCTGATCATTCAGAAGTATAAATATCCCTGTGTGAATACACATGAATTTAAAATTGTCTTTTCACCAAATCCTGTCAAAACCATTTGTAGATCTAATGATCAGTAACAGTATCAGGTCACCCAGTGTGTATGCTGTAATATTACTCTTAATTATTATACATTCCAAAAATATTTTTCGGACATATTGTACTTGTGACTGTCTGCATCACATTAATACAATAATTTGAGTTGAGTTTTAAGTGGCTTTCCATTAAAAGAGTTTTGGTTTGGTTTGGTATGACAAGAGTAACAGTCTTAGCAGTTGCTACTTTGCTTCTTGGCAAAAACAACAAAAAAAGAAAACAACAAAAAACAATAAAATGTGCTTTTCTGCTGACAAATAGGTAAACAGATTTCTTTTAGACATGATAAAAAAAGACAATAAAAAAAGTAACACTACCTCCTAATGGTCATACTACCAGTCATAATTGGTCAAACTTTGCTTCAGTGAAAGGTCAGAAGTCATTTTAACATGGCAGTATAATAGGTTTGTGTGCACACAGTAAAGAAGAAGCCATACATGACCAAAGCTTCCCTACAGTTTCACGTAGAGTAAAAGCATTGAAAGAGTTCATATTACGCTAATTTCCAGGCTCATACTTTTATTTTGGGGTCCTAGTAGTATTGGTTTGCATACTTTAATACAAAGGAAAAAAAAGACATTATTTTCCTCATATGGTGAATTGCTTCAGCACCCCTTTGCACACTGTGACCTGAACACTGTTTTAGCTACAGAGTAAGACATCTCACCTCTGTACAATCTTTGATGAGAGTTGCACATGCACATTACTGTTAGTTGTAGCTGATCAGAGGCAGAGTAGCTCGGGTCATGCCAAGGAAGTTAGTGTGATCCAAACTAAAGCAGCTACAGCAGGTGAGCATGGCTGTGGTACAGCACACACATATATATGCCAAATGATGGCAAAAAGCATAATATGACCTCTATAAAGTTCACTTTCAAACATGTAAACATGCATTATAGAGTACAATTATGAAACGGCCTTTGGCAGCCAGACAGGGCTGTGGTAAAAACATACAAGGCAGCTGATTTGGTATAGATTGGTGTAGGGATGATCATTACCATCACCCTGTTTTCCCTCGCCTATGAGATTTTTGAATTTGATTTTTGATTATTGTCACAAATAAGCACTAGCTTATGATACTTACACTTTTTGTTCAGCAAGATATTATTCACAGATGAGCACCACTTTTATGACTTTTGAAGCTTAAAATAAATTGCTAGAAGTAAAACATACAGTGCGGTCACCACCACTATGTGTCTAACTACACAATTACTAGACACGTTTTCTCTAAATGGATCAATCTACAAGTGTTAAGTTAGAGTTAGAATAGTTTGTAACATTAGTCTGCCTGTAAAGACAGGATAGTGAGTTGATGAGTGTCCATGTTCAGTGTGATGATGTTTAATGTCCCTGACAACATGTATAGTCTCATTTAGCCACGTTAGCCACTGGTATTTTTAAGACACACAAGCACTTTGTCAATTGTGGGACATTTACAATGTATTTTATGTGGTAGAACAAAACATGAAAATATCTTAAGCCTGTCGTCACCACAGACCGTATATTTTAGGGATCTAACCGAACTCCAATTGACTTTGAGATGAGGGAAGAGGGAGTGCAAAAATGCTCACTGATTTCCAGGTTTTAGGACTCATTATTACACCACTCTATGACTTTGCTCCACATAGAACCAGTCTTTCATGCAATGCTAGGCTTGATTACTTAACAGTTGCTTTGATATGAGAAGTACATATATGTATATAGTATATGTCTATAAACATTTTAGGTGGTTAAAATACATCTCGCTGTCGGTGCTGTTTAGCAGTACAATGCTCTGCTTCCCTGCCGATTCTACGCACTGCTTCTCCACACAGGGGCAGCCGTCATCTACTGCAGGTAATACACTGACAGGGGTTAAGTACCTCATACAACTGCACATCACAGGACCCAAACTATCAATTTAAGTAGCTGGACTAGCTGCATTGCACAGAATGTGCATACAAATTAGGAACTCGAATTTTGCTTGGTCATTTTATGAATACTGACAGAGTATGCACACACAGGATATTCTGGTGAGTTTTTTTCATGTCCTTGGTGCTATGGTGCAAATAATTAATACAACCCTTATTAAAGACAATCACAGATGTTACATTTAATAAATTCCTAATTAATAATTGGTTACTGTATAGCCGACTCTTGATTAGAGAAATTCCTGAAACTTGGCATCTGTACTACAATCCAAAAAAACACTGATGACATAACTGATGAAATATGAAAACATAATGAGACATAACTTAAAGCAAATTACTCATACTATAAAAACTGACAGCCCATTTTATTCACCAAATTGGAATGTACCAGCCAAGGGTTCTAACAGGTTTTGAGAAAGTGACACTGAACTGTCCAAAGTGGAACTGACAAATGAGCTTTGAGAAGGTGCAATGAGGAATAAGGAGCATTTGCGATACTAGGGCAAAATGGCACAGACAGTAAACATGCTGTGTCAAAAGACTTACTGTATTATTCTCACTGAATAAAACAAAGTTAAACCCACATATCCTAACTTAGTTAGAGGAAGAGACCCATTCTGGGGATGTTTTAGACTTAGTGGGAGGAAGGAACATGTCTAGCCCTCCTTTGCCGTGACACGTGGCTCAGCCAGTGAGCTGTGGATGATGCTGCTGATGGACTCCACTCCCTCGCCTTCCAGGAAGGTGCGGTGGTCTCCTTCAATGACTTGGACTGACACCTTGCCATCACATACCTGAAGAAAGACAGAACTGTCAGACAGAACCTTCAAAATACCTTTGGTTCACACCTTCTGATATATAATACTGTAGAGATCCAATTCAGGATCTCTAATCTCTAAGAGACAGAAGGACATGTTTTGACCCAGGTCCATCAATTTAGAGAGAATTTTGGAGATTAAGGTATTGAAAGCTGAAGTTTATAGAGGCCCTGGTGAGGGCTATTGTGTGATTCAGGCAGCCTTGGGTACATGGTTAAAAGTTGACCACTCATGTGTGGACCACAGACTGCTCCAGGGAGGGGTTTAGTATGATGGTGAACTGGTGAGCTAACGGTTAGGGCAGATGTTAAAACAAAGACCAAGGCATAGTCATCAGCGAATGCTGTTGTCATGAACTGTACTTGACATGCACTACCCATATAATGACCAATGCAGACCAACTGGCATTCACATAAATGCCAGGACCCAAGGTTTCCCAGTAAAACATTGCATTGTAGCAAGATGATCAAAGTTATTCACCTGACCCCTTAGTCCCTTTAATGTTGTGGATGATCAGTAAATGTGCTGTATGTGTTTTTCTGTGTGCATGTGTGTCGGTTAGGTATAGCTCATTAAGGGACTAAAGGAGAGCAAGGAATACCCAAAAACCTAGACTCTCAAAATACCACTAAAATGTCAAACATTACTTTGTTACTTGCCGAAGGGAGAAGTCCAAAAGGAAACATAACAACAGGCAATTTTCCAGTTTCTTACCCTTCACGTCCTGGACGACCTCTGAGATTATATACACACACACACAAAAACATCTTGAACCTTGCACAAATGTGTGTAAGTATAGTTAGGTATGGTACCTCGTTGAGTTTGTAGTCAGCTCCTAGGTTTTGTTCATAATCGCTGCTGGTTTTGGCCCGCAGTAGCGTGACATTGCCGTGGTATTTTGTCGCAGGCACATAGCCATCAGCAGCCTTCAGCTTGTAGTAGAAGGTGGTGGCTGCAAATTGCAGTAAGTCTCGGCTGATGTTCTTGTGGCTGGAGGTGATCAGGTCCACCGCAATGTTGACGCGGGCTGCCAGGTCCGACAGAGGGAGAAGAGTCTCCAGAAGCTGCAAAATAAAGAGGAAAATAAGAGATTTGGGAGGAGACCCCTAAAGGAATTTACGTGTTGAAGCGAAATATAGTGATCAACTGGACTACTGAACAGTATATAAAAAAGGGGTTAGATCACATGATGTCACACACCACGTAATGTCTACCAAGATCTGTCTCCATCAAATTTGCTGATGAATGATCCTTCCTTATCCTAGTTTTTGTTTTATTTTGTCTTTTTATTTTTGTGCCGTGCCTTGCCACAAGCGAGATCTGACCAAAATAATTACATTCTATAACTAAAGTAGTCCTTTTGATGTAATGAACACAATACAGCTCTTTTCTCCTACAGCCAAAAATAAATTATTGCAGCTGGAGATGTAAATCATGCCAGATCGGGTATGCCGCACAAGTCCATTCAAGTGTTTCATTATTTCAGTGTTAATTAGAAAATGACAGAATTTTTTCGCGTGTTCCAATAACTTAATGAGAGCCTGAAAATGCACAATCTTCTAATTTTAGATGTAGAAGCAATCTAACCCTGGTTTTGAAGTCATCCATGTTGTAAAATATACTTGAAATGTGTGGGGACTCATGTGAGCACATACAAGGCATTCAAACATCCTTGCTTAAATTGTGGTGAGCATCTGTGTGTTTGCACTTGTTGTGTAGACTTGTTGTACCTTGTTGTACTCGATGCCAGTGAACTGCTGGATGAAGGCACACAGGGCTTCAGTTTCAGCCTCAGACTCTTTACCTGGTGTCAGCTTGGCCCTGTAGGTCTGGAAACCAAGGAGTTAAGATTACGAAACTATAGTTAATTTAAATCTCAATTTGTTCCCATAACTGCATCCTCCTGTGCACATACTGTCTCCAGTTTTCTGAAACATTGAGTCACATTGTATGCACTTTGCCTTATGTGAGGGTGCTTTCTATAGACCAGTCTCAAACTACCTAATGATATAAAATGTGCAAAATACAAAGATTTAGAGTTAATGTGTTTTTCCTTTTTTGTGAAATGCACCTCTTAACACTCTCGTAACCCTGCAGATGCTACTAAACTAGATCATATCATTGATTCACAAATCATTATTTATGTGTCTATTGTGTAGTGTAGTGTAGTGTGTTTGTAACGAGAAAATACACTATTAGCTCTTTTCTCTCACCTGTGTGTATGCTGCCACATAGGAGTGTGATCCATCAAACAGAAAGAGATACTCCACTGGCCGATTCTGGGTTTGAAGCAGCAAGCACATTTCAAATGCAACACAGGCACCGAAGGAGTAGCCAGCTATTCGATAAGGCCCGTCTGGTTGAACCTGTTTGATACAGTTCACATAGTAGGCTGCAAGGGACTGGATGCTGTCCAGAGGGGCAGCTGGTGGAAAGGGGATACATTTAGATAAGCTTGGTTGGACAATGTATAATATACATACATAATAATATACATATATTAGAATAACACAATCAGTAATGACCAGAGAAATTAATTGAACCATCTGTGATTGTAATAATCAGAACGTATCACAAGTTCTATTCTGATGGTCTAGGGTCTAGCTCCTTATTAACCTATTTTTTAAATAACTGTTTAAGACTTTGGGTTTTTTTCTTGTATGAGCCTAAATGAGTGTGTTTGTCAAACACAGAATACCTTTTGTGCATTGCAAGCCATAGCAAGGCACGCTAAGCTTGAAAGCGAGCGTCTTAAAGGCTGCAATGGAGCCCTCAATGGGATGGACCAGGAACAATGGCCTCTCTTGGCTCTGAACCTTGTTCAGTGGCATCACCGTGGGATCACTGGGGTTGACTAATAGCTGGGTCAGATCAGACTCCAACAAAGAGTGAATGCCATCCCTCTTACTTGTAGCTTGGTGAGATTCTGGAATATATGAATTGGCAAAAACAAAAATCTCAAAAAGCCACATCCAACATAGAACTGGATTAAAGACTAAAATTTCACAATACAGACATTATTTAATTTTCATTTGTGTTTTTCCTTCTGGCTGATTTAAGAGCAGCTCTTAATAATACCATTTGATCCACTTGGCTTGCTATTGGCCAGCTCTTGCAGCTTGTTGATGGTGAGCTGGCGGATCTCTCTCATAGCCATGACGATGTCATAGTCACGCTCCAGAGTCTGGCGGACCTCCACACCCATCAAGGAGTCCAGGCCCAGGTCAGCTAATGAGGCATCAGCATTCAGGCTGTTCACATCTCGTACACCTGAGAGTGAAGAACGCAGTAAGATCAAATTTAGTTGAACGAACAAAAGAGAAGACAGGATGCATTTCCTTCTCTTTGGTTGATCTCAAACCATCATTTAGAAGCTATGGCAGTATTTTTGCTTTTTTCAAAATACCTTATTGTTTTTCCTATTAATTAATTAATTTCAGAGAATGTTTCCTGAAAATAACAATGTAATTGGTACTTACTATGGAAAATAGAGACTGTTAAATAAGTACACTTCCCAGTAATTATTTCTGATCAATTTCAAATGTAACCTAGAGATTTTTGGTCAGTATACAGCAGGTTAACTGCAGTATAAAAACGTAACGTGTATGATTCCTATGCATAAAAAGTAGTAAATATTAATATTAATATTTTCATGTTCAAATCTACAAAGAAATAATCATAGCAGCCCTCCTTGTCCAAAAAAGTACATTCTGGTTGTTTAACGATGCTTTGCAGACTTTTCACAATCAGCCCAAGACTGCAAAAGCAATACAGGGGCCGGTCAAGCGGACAACACATGACAGGCATGACTTCACCTTGTTTGAAGATCAGATGCTTAAAAAACCTTTGTTGGTAAGACTGGTTTTGTGCAGCTTTTGCTCTTACCCAGAATGTGAGCTACAGCATCCACCAAGTTTCTCTGGCTTCCTGCCTCGCTCTTCACCACTGTCCTCTCTGCCAGTACAAAGCTTGACATCACTGGCTGCTGCTGGCAAAGGAAGCGGTCGAGCACATCCAGGCAGGATGCAATGCGCTGTGGTAGGGTGCCACCAATCACTGTTTCATTGTCTCCCATATTCTCCAGGACCACACCTACATCGCCAATGGCACCCCACTGAACTGCCAGTCCAGGTAAGCCATCATAGCGACGCTTTTCACACACACGCTCCATGGCTGAGTTGGCATAACCGTAGTTACTTTGGCCGGCGTTTCCGCGGCCACAGCTGACGGAGGAGAAGGCCACAAAGTAACTGAGGTCCGGGCACATCTTTCTTGTCACTCTAAAGAGAGAATGGAAGTGAGTGCTTATTCAAAGTTTCCTGATTTAAACACAAGTGTGTGTGTGTGTGTGTGTGTGTGTGTCTTACTTGTCCAGGTTTATAGTTCCATCATATTTAGGTTTGTTAACATCAAGGAAGAGCTGAGGAGTCAGATTCTCCAGCATTCCATCTTTCAGCACCTGATATTGACATACCAAAAGGAGACATGTGTTACCCAAAAAGCACAGCAACTGAACTTTAACATTAATAAACATCAATATTAATTATTTAAATTTCCTGAAACAGCGACATAATGGGTCAGGATCTACGGTAATGTTAATTCATGTTCTGCATTCTTCTATACATCTAAAAGGTCACACACACAATTCAGGTTCATGCAGTAATTATGCTTGGAGCAAAGCTGCTGTCCTGATGCCTTAATCCTGAGCTAAATCCAGCTAAAATCATCAATTCATCTGTCCTATCAACTTTTTAACTACAACTTTTAGTTCTTCTGCACGTGCCGCAATACTTGCTGCCGTGACAGAAATGTACGCATGAAAACGTTTAAAATTACTGAAAGCAGCCTCTCTAAATCATTAAAGCAGAATGCGGTGCATTTTAATATGACTGACTTTAGACCAGGGTTTTGTTGGCAGTAGCGCAGCCACTTTCTGCTTCTTCAAGATAGCAAAGCTCTGTGAGACACTGCTTCAGGACTGTGGTGCTTTGAGTAAACCGGCCAAGGAACACAAACCTGTCTCTCAGTGAAGATGTGTGTGAGGAAGGAGGTCCAGGTGCTTTTTGTTTATGCACCACTGAGAGAAATTATCACAGTAAAGAACTACGGTGTATATACTAACATTTTCACAGTAATATACTGATGTTTAGCAGTTATCACCACGTTGTACAAAATTCTTTGGCAATCCATTAAAATAAATGCCGAGATATTCCAGCCACTTGACTGACATACCCCTTTTCCGTTGGTCAAAAATCCCACTTGAACCTGCCGAGATCGGCTTTTGTGTGCAATGGGTATGTGTACACCAGGAATTAACACCAGGGTCAATTGACTCTGCAGTATGCACAGGTTTATCACCTCGGCTCGGCTCTCCCGCTAAATTCCGTTCAAATTATTACAGGCGTTTCTTTCACAAGGGGTGCATTGTAGTCTTCTCTTCTGTTACAACTGCTTTCGGTGCATTCGTGACATGAAACATAAAACGTGACACTTCAGAAAAAAATCACAGACTTGCCTGTGGGCAGTGGAAATGGGACCAATATGCGATTTTTAGTGGGTGTCAACATGTTTTAAAAAAAAAACAAAAAAAAAAACAGTGTAGACCTGCCTGAACCTGATGACCTCACCTAGTACTAATTATTTCTGATATTTTATATAGAAAAAAGTTAATGGTGTGTATTTTAATTGTGTGTCAATTTGAAGAGGTCGGAGTGTTGTTACAGCTCAGGCACTGCTGAAAACATTCTGGACATTAAAGACATTCTGTGCAAGCTAACAGTTTGAGTCAGGCATTGAGAATGAAACAAACAAAGCCAACCAATCAGAGGGAGGCAGAGTAGGGCGGGTCTTATGAGAAGGAGTATGTCTTCTTCAGCAGTATGACTGCGCCCTCTGCTGGTCAAAAAGAACAATACAATAATCAGGAGGGAGAAAATTGTATTCTTACCAATTTCTCACCAATTTCTCTTGTTCTCTTGTCCCAAGAGGGCCTCTTAAAATGTTTTCGTCACATCCCTATTGGTAATACTTTTTCAAGTGCTGACTAACTGCTGTTTAATCAATCGTTTCTTACTTTTAAGTTTATCTGAGCTGTCCTTGTTTGATGTTAACTGATCAATGTCCTCCTGCAGCATGAAACACAATATATTAATTTAATTTAGTTACTACCCAACCATGAGATTTTATAGTATAATCTAATTGTCTCACCATTAGAAACATAGTTCATTATCTGGTCATGGATTTTTGAGTACTGAAGATGTCAAGAAATCTTTAACATTATGTTCATAGCGAGTATTTTCTATATTTGCAACAAAAAGAGAATAAGAGTACAATTTCTGATTCTGATTTAAAAATGAGACGGAACAGAAATGGTTTGGCTGATGAGGTGGCTTGGTGTGTTACCATGGCTAGGTGGAAGACACCGCCAACTGGGCCCAGTGTGGAAGCCTCAGCGATGAGCCGTTCTGCTCCCTCCGGTGTGCTGACATCATTAGTCGACACGAGCACTTGCACATCTTGGCTCTGCCATTCATGCACCCGCTTTGCCTGGTAACCTACAACATTTAAAGATAAAAAAAATGTGGAGAAAAAAAACCATTTACAGCAGCGCCAAGAACTTACTGTCACATAGCTTGTATTGTTTGTATCAGTAAAGACTGAACGCTATACTTCTTTGTTACTTTCTATAATTTTTGCCGTGTTACATTGCTGTCAGACAGCAATTTGAAGTCCGTGGTGCAAAACAGCGCAGGTACAGCAGCACTTGTGCGTAGGAATATTGACGTTGTGCGGTTGGGAATGTAGTGCAAAAGGAAAAGGCTGTCTGATGGCAATGCAAAGCACTACTGCGTGGCACTACTGTTTACAGCAGTACAATGCTCTGCTTCCCTGCTGGTGCTACACGCTGCTTCTCCACACAGGGGGAGAGCTGATGATTATTGATTGCAGGTAATACATTGACTAAGGACAAATAAATTGCTCCTGATGAGCAGTTGGCACCTTGCATGGCAGCCTCTGCCATCAGTGTATGAATGTGTGTGAATGGGTGAATGTGACAAGTGTTGTAAAGCGGCTTTGAGTGGTCAGTAGTCTGGAAAAGCGCTATAGAAATATATCACTTTCAGGCCTGTCACCTGTTTCACCAGCTAATCAGTGACTTGTTTGGCACTAAAAAAACATTCTGTCAACTGAACTCTTCACAACAACCTCTACCCTTTATATGGTGTGGCAGAACAACACACACATAACAACAATTAATTGCTCTCAATGAATCTTTATGTAACGGAGCAGCTGCCTCAGAAGCTTTGTGTCATTGTGCCTTACCGTTCCTGATCCCTGATCTGGAAGTAAGCACTAGTTTTTGCGCTCCTCTCTCTGTCAACCACTGAGCAAGCTCAAGACCAAAGCCCCCCAGTCCACCAGTGATGATGTACGAGTGGGAGGAACGGCAGAAGGTGCGACAGATAGCTGGAATAGAAAAAGGGGAAGCACTTTCGACTGATGCATCCTTCTCCTCCAAACGGACCTGTGTGAAGAAAGGAATTGTTATGAGAATACACATTGGTGTAGTGTGGTGTGATTTATACCAGTTATAGTCATATAACAGGTATGTCAAGCATGTATGTAGGTATGTTGAGCAAGAACCAACAGGCACTTGAGTTATCAATTCTTTCAGTCTTCTTTTTCCAATACATCATGACAGGTTGGTCCATTAAGAACAATATATAGTCCTCTCATACTTGAAGGCTGAAGAAAAGAGGAGAAACTGACCTGCAGGAGAACCTTGCCAATATGCTTGCCCTGAGCCATGTATCGGAATGCTTCCTCCACTTGGTCCCTCTCAAACACTGTGGTCTTTAGAGGCTGAACTACACCGCTCGCAATGCCCTCCTTCAGCAGCTGGTACACTTCCTCCCACTCCTGATTGCCCTCTTCAAAGAGAGCGTCCAGCAGGATGCCATGGAAAGCAACATTCTTCAGGAACAGAGCCATGCCTAGAGACAACACAACAACATGATAACACCATCTAGTGCTGACCATGGTGAAGGTGAACCACTCCTTGGACAGACAACAGTTATTTGCTAAATAGAATGCATCATCAGTGTTTCCCACACATTCATTTATTTGTGGCGCTCCACCATAATATCAACATTGACGACCACATGCGCCTACACATACGCATACATACATGTGATTTTCTATTTTTGGAGCTGCACGTCCGGTTCTCACTCAATCAAGACAGCACACCCGTCTGTAAATAGCATGATGTTGTATACTCTGATACAGTGGATGGCGGTGGGGTTTTTAATCCGCCGGTAAAACCAATGAAGAGGAGGAGGAGGACTATCTAAATGCAGTTGGCTTGACCATAACTTCCTCTGAAAAGAACACAGCTGGCCTCATTGTCAAGATCAAGCCCCCACAAAGAGCGCCAGGCCTTGAAGCTAGCTTTTGTCGAGGCAAAGCCGTGTGATTACGTCATCATGTTATGCACTGGGGACTTTTTCCAAAAAGCTAATTTTGTGAAAGACGCATCTGTAAAATGGTAATAAAAGCCTCACAACCTCCGCAAAATGACTTGTTTTACTGTCAGAATCTGAGCAATTCAGAGAGTTTTATCCTCAACCAAGTTAGCTCAGCGCTAAACCAGAAGGTAGCTGACTCAGTCAGCAGAAGTCTTGAGTGCGCATGCTCTATAGCACCCAGCTGGACAGCCACCACCACAATTAAAGTCTTATTCTGTGGGAAACACTGGTCATGGTATGAAAGTAACTTTTACAGATGTGACATAAGTGCTCTTACAGGCACACTGTTTGGTATGTGTGTTTGTGCAGGTCTTTTGTTGAATTGATTCTTTATATTTATAAGTAACCCTTTTTACAGCCTGAAAGAAATTATTCAAGACTAAATGTCTAAACAGCAAAATGCTAACTGCAGCCTCTCTTCCCCTCATTAATTAAGGGGAAATGCTATTTTAACAAAAACTGCATTCATCGCCATAGAACAAATGAAGCTACCCGAAGCTACAGTCACTGCTACAATCACTGGCTGTGCCCACAAAGCCTCAACAGAATGATGTTCCATCATCCCTTTATCTTACCCCTTGGCTGCACTGGTGACCTTATAGCCACATTTTCAATGTTTAATTCTGAGTTTCAATCATCAGCTGACTAGACCAGCAGCGTGGCAACTCCTGTTTCACTAACCCATAAATGAATTCATCCACTTTTGACTGTATGCTCTTTATGTATAGCTCTTTAATATATGGTATCAATGCCTTTTCCATCCAGGAACTGCCTATACACTCTGGCCACATGAGGCTGGACATTGTCTTGCACAAGGAGGAGCCAGGGTCTACTGCACCAGCATTAGGTCTGACAATTGCTCTGAGGATTTCATCCCATTACCCAACTGCAGTAGCAGTCAGGGTACAGCACAAAAGAGCAGATAGTAGTTCTGCTGCTCAGTTGATTCCCTTTCAAGGACCTTGTCCAGTTTTCCCTGTGTCTCCTGGTATCTCCTCCATGCTCGTAAGACTGTGCTGGGAGACACAGCAAACCTTCTTGCAACTGCACGTATGGATGTGCCATCCTAGAGGCACTCGATTATCTGTGCAATCTGACTGGGCTGCAGGCATGCTACCAGTCGTGAGGACACTAGCAGAATGCAAAACTAGAGAAGAATCGGTCAGGAAGGATAATGAGAGTGCAATTAACTGTGGTCACCACATGTAAAAGCATTCCCTTTTTGAGGGTTGTCTTGCTTCTGCCTCTCCATTGCACCTGTTCTTACTTTCATTTGCACTAAAGCAGGTTAAATGGATTTACACATCACCTGTGCTTCCTAAATGGACAGATTGATATCTCTGAAGTTTAACTGACTCGGTGTGTTTTTGTCTGACTTAGCGTTCCATTAATTTTTTGAGTGGTGTATTCGGAAGGCTATATCTAAAATTAAAGGAGAAGATGACACTTCCACTGTTCTATAAGCAAGACTGTGCGAGTCCAAAGCTGCCTACTGACCCAGTGGGGAGTTGTTGGACAGGTCGTATTTGCCGATCTCCAGGAATCGTCCGTGTCTGGCGAGGCAGCGGATACTAGCCTGCAGCTTCTCCTCAGCCAAAGAGTTCAGCACCACATTCACACCTAAAAGACAGATACATAAATTACTACATATGCACTGGTCTCTATTTTGATTGTAATAAAAACAGCACTGCAAAGTTGTCTTGTGTGCAAAGGCCTCAATCCACACACTATGGAAAAATTGATATCAAGACACTACGACTAAACCAGCCATTTCATCATTAAATCTTATTTTTTGTTGCAGCAGCTGGAAATTCACTCTGTGGTAATGTGATATCACTTGTTTCAAAATGTGTTTTTTTTAAAGGGAGACCTTATTTTATTTTTAGTCCAAGTCTATATTTTCTTTGAAACTTAGTGCAGTGCATTCTATGTATATCTTGTATGCGGTATATGTTATTTTAAGGGGGCTATTATTCTAGCCTATGGAGAGACTAAGTTGAGTTGTGGGAAGCAAGGTATGTGTAACACAATTTCACTACTGAAAGGGGTGTCTGACCTTTGCCCTGTGTGTGGAGAAGAATGTGCTGTTCAAAAGAGGTATCTCTGGAGTTGGCGAAGGATTCTGCTGAGAGCAGAGGGAACCTCTCCTGCAGGTAGGCTTGCTTCTCCTTTGAGCCTAGTTATACAACACACAAAAAGGTAAGGGTTAAAAAACGATTTTTACATTTTTTTAAATCTCATAATTATTTCACAGTTAATATATACTTTATTATATTATTATGACGTACTGGAAATGAGATGGTATCTCTTTAGGTTCTCATAACTATAAGACATGAGCCACGATTAAGAGAAAAAAAATCATTAAATATAATTTCAAAAAATAGTCTATTGTGGTGCATTTTTTTCCAAGTGGCAAAAAAGTGAATAAGATGGGTTTTTTTTGTCTCTGTGACAGTGTTCAATGTGTTTTAAATACTAACCGACTGTAGTGAAGACTTTACAGTTTCTACTGAGTGCTATGGCAATGGCAGCCTGACCAACTCCCCCTGACCCAGAGTGGATAAGAACAGTCTCTCCAGGACGCAGCCTGCCACGAACTACCAGAGAGTAGTAGGCTGTAGCATAGACCACTGGCACTGAGGCTGCCTGCTCCAATGTCCTACACACAACCACACACACACACAGACACCAATTACTTTGACAGATATTACAAGTGCTACATGATTCACGATTAGTGAGTTAGAATTAGTGAGTTAGTGTTCATTTCACTGTGAAAACTATTCAAATCATGACTAACATTATCTGGAGAAAAAAATTTGTAGACCAAGACATCTCTGTAGCACTACGTCAGGTCAGGCATTAATTAACAGCATTTCCTTATGTTAACGGAAAATGTAATTCTGTCATTTCAGAACACATTTGCTGTTACAAATTAGTTACATAAGTAACATATAGAAAAAGGGCTACATTAAGACATGTCATTTAGTAACATTTTTCCCCTTAAACATTTTCATTCAACATTTCATTGAATAACAAAACATTTATGTTTATAACATAAATACATTGACCACCATTACATGCCTTTATAAACCTCACACTAAATGTGTCAATAAACACATAACAAATAATAAATAAGGTCTAATGATTCTTGATCACTAAAGCTGGGATGAGTTCAGAATAGACATTCTTTTAAATATAAATAATTTTTTACAGACTGTTTGGGCAAATATTGCACAAGATGCCTAGTTTAGTTTAAATCAACTTATTACATGTTAACAAAGGAACCTACAATAATTAAGATCAGCATTAGACTGTGCCAGAAGTCAGCAAATTTGGTCTTTAAGGGCCAAAATCTTTCTCCATAGGGGGCTTACCCCCCAAACCTCCCTAGCTGACTGTTTTTTCCCCACTGGCTGACTACTCCACATATTCTTGGAAAGCCCTGTATGCATGTACAGTACATACTGCAGGACCTGGTCTTTAGACCAAATTACAATACATTTGAGACATGCACACACATTTGAGACACACACACACACAAAAATGTGACACTGACCAGACAGAGGGAACATCCCAGAGGAAGCGTTTGTCAGCAGCCACACTTGTTGCCAGGCCTTTGGCAGCTAGAAGCCCCATCACACGCCGACCACTAGGGTCATGACCAGAAAACTCCATGCCCAACATGCACTGCTGCAGAGATAGGCCACCTATGGAATGTATGATGAACAGGAGAAGTTAGTTGTCTAAATGTGGTTGCTTACAATTTGGCTTATTAGATATACTATTTCTATATTAGTGTACACTACTGTAATAACAGATAACACAAGATGCTGTTGGTTACTATTGTTCTAAGAACTAAAAGTGCAAGAGTCCTTGTTGTGTGTCTTCTATACACTCTACCTGGGATAGCGTCTGGTGGCAGTTTGCCCGTGGCCAACATTATATCTCTGAAGTTGAGTGAACTGTAGTAGACACGACACAGTTGCATGTTGGGGTCGTTAGTCTCAGAGTTCCGGAGAGGGGACGCAATCCAGGACAGGGAAGACAGGTCACCTCGAGTCAACACGTTGACATAAGCCTGCTCTGTCATTTCTTCCTTTAGATCTGACAACCACAAAACACAGACAAATGTTTCAATGAAAGGTTGTGGTCATATGCAAAATCAATATGAATAGTAATAATAATAATAATAATAATACTTTTTTACGAAGACTGTTTTCAAAACACTCAAAGATGCTTCACAAAAGAAACGAACAAAACAAAAACACATAAAAAGAGGGGGTCAAAAGTTGTAGGCAGTGTTGAAGAGGTGTGTTTTGAGGGATTTCGTGAATGTGGAATGAATCCCAGAAGGTGGGAGAAGCAATAGAAAAGGCCTTGTCACACCAAGTACGGTACTTGGTCGGGATGGGGTTCAACTTTGCAATTGGTTGTGGCTGTGACTTTGCTAGTCAGAGTTCACCAAAAACATACAGTGCGCCTATAAAAAGTATTCACCCCCTTGGATGATTTCCCCTTCTATTGCTTTTATAATTGGAATTGTGGTCAATAAAATGTGGCTTTTTTGACAAACACAACAAAGTAAAGTTGATTAAATAAATATATAATGTAAAATAAATGATTGCATAAATATTTCCCACTTTTAAAGTGACCGCCGTAATTCAACGGCGGACCAGCCAAAAAGTCTCACATTTAGTGAAATGGAGATCACCTGAGTGCAGTGAATGTATCTCAAGTGATTGTAGTGTAAAGACACTTGTGTCTGAAGGTCCAGTCACTGGTTAATCAGTATTCCTGGCTACAATTACATCATGACGAAAAAAGAACACTCCGTGAAAAGGTTATTGCAAAGTATAAGTCAGGGGATGGATACAAAAACATTTAAAAGTCAATGAACATCCTCCAGATTCAGTTAAATCCATCATTAGGAAATGGAACGAATATGGCACTTGTGTAAAGCTGTGTGATCATGCAAGAAGTAGACTAGTGAGGGAGGCCACCAAGACACCTATGACTGCTCTGAAGGAGTTAAAAGCTTCAACAGCTGAGATGGGAGAGACTCTGCATACAACAACTGTTGCCCCGGTTATTCGCCAGTCAAAGCTTTAAGGGAGAGTGGCAAAAAGATAGTCACTGTTGGAGAATGCTCATTAAATCTCGACTTGTTCACCCACATGTGCCTTGTAAAATTCCTTTATTTTGTAGATTTTTGATATATATATATTTCTTTTTACATTATTGGCATTCTGTGGACAGCAAAGGAAGAATTCTATTGTACAGAGAAACATGTTTCCTTACTGTGCATATGACAATAAACACTTTGAATCCTGAATCTTTGAATGCTGCAGCTCACTGTCTCTGTCTATACATATATAGACATTAAAACTGTGGTGAAAGGCTAGTGATATGATGTTGATATCGTGATTGATATTTCAGGTGTATTTTTTCAGAGAACTGCACACCTGTCGTGGAAGAAATAGGCATGACTGTGAATCTCGAGATGATGTGCCTCTACAGCCTCACATGAGACACACATGAGCTGTGCTGCTCATTCTGATTGTGTGACTGCTCTCATCTGTTTTCATGCCTGCTGAAAAGAACGGCAAGACACTATGGAATGTGTTCCATCCGTTACACTTTGGTATATGTGCAGCCAAAGCTGACCAGAACTTCTGCTACAATTATGTCCCATAACATAACCGTAACTGTAACATTGGAACAAAAAAAGGAATGTTGAGCAGAAAGGAGGAAAATGTTGCTTCAGAACAATAAATGTAAAAGGTTGTAAAAAATGTAAAATCACCACTGTTGTATTATTCTACTGCATTCAAACAGCTTACATATAAAGGTTAGGGTGGACAACAGAATCAGAAGCATATCAGTCCATCTTAAAACAGAATAAGTGATACATTGATCATTTTGTACCGTAAGGTATGAGCTGGTGCCGGAAGGCTCCCCAGTGTCCATCTCTGAACACATTCATCACCAGATCACCCTCAAGCACCCTCTGCAAAGACTTATCAGCTGGCTGGAGTCTTGGTGCCTCTGAAGCCTTGTTTAGATTGGACACAAACGCACAGCTGGTGAAGGAAGGGAAAAAAGAGATACATTCATTAAAAAGGCAACACAGGACAAAAACTATTTGGTCTGATTTACCACATACATGAATGAATAGGTGTAAACTGATTTTGTTGTCATGTTCTATACATACAGCATCTATTACATGTCTGTCGATCCTGGGAGAGGAATCCCATCGGTTTCTTCCATCTTTTACTTCCCACTGTTAAAAGGTTATTTTTTTCCCAATATTGCAAGTTTTTCCACTCAAATCGAGGGTCTAAAGACAGCATGTCACTCACTTTGAATCTTGAATCTTTGAATGCTGCGGCTCGCTGTCTCTGTCTATACATATATAGACATCACAATTGTGGAACAGTGGTGGCAGCTGTGTAACCTGTTTATGTATGTTTGTGATTTTAACAAATGATACACTTTATGTACATTGTTCAGGCCAATTCTACTGCTGTTATGCAATGAAGATTAGTATGTATGGTAGAGTATATTTCCTACCGTATTCGGTTGCCACCTGGCTCCTGCCGTAGACAGTTGACCATTCCCACAATGCCACAGTGAGCCTGAGAAGCAGTCAACCACACTGGACAGTCTGATGACTCCACCATCGTTGCCTGCAGCATATATCCACACAGTTACCCACAATTATGACTAACGTCACATTTGTTGACGTAAAAACAATGACAACACACTATTATTCTTTTTCTTATTATTATCGTTATTATCATTATCGACTGATTAATCCACCAGCCTATTACAGCCTATCTAAGAATAATTGGCTGATAACTTTTCCTTTTCCTAATAAAGTGCAGGGAATATGACTTGATTTTAATTTATAAAATTATTTGCCTGTGCTATTTATTCAGTAGAGCACACTCCAACTACATTTTTACTCAGAAGTCTCTCAGTCAGGAGTCAATCGTGCTTATTTCTGGCCTGGAAGTCAATGGATAACGTAACGTTAATGCCCCCAATCCTTTACTCTTCTGCAACAACCGTCATGTCACTCTTATTGATCATAATTTCACTTTGCCATATAACATTAACCTTATGACTGAGTACATTAAGGCTATATTCACATTAGCACACCTGATGTTTTTTCTTGTTTGTTTGTTTGTTTTTTTATAGTGGATTAACTTGAGAGTTGAGAGTTGAGAGTTCCCCATGCAACCAATTGCAGAAGCATTGGTCATCTCTTGACTGTTTGTGACCATTACAAACTAAAAAAGAAATATCGCAAAAGACGACCTGTTTTAATAACGTTAAGAAATAGAGGGCATATCTGGTTGGGGTTTGGTTCAGAAAGGCTAGTTTGGAGAAATAGGACATGTATTTCTAGGTGGTGTTTAAAAGTCTCAATAAAGCCTGCCTCTCTGAAATATTTAGGGAGGTTGTTCCACAGTTTGGGAGCATAGTTGGAAAAACCTGGCATCTCAAATGTTCTTTTTGAGTAACTAAAAAAATCAAGCCATAGAGGATCATGAGGGATCATACAGGTAATCTACAATGTTAAAGTCATCATTGTTTTTGTGATCTGTCTAGAAATAGAATTTTGGATAAGTTTCAACCTCTCAATTTACTTTTTATTAAGACCGGTGAGAAGTTCATTCCAATAGTCTAGTCACGTCTAAACATAAAAACAATTTTCTAACTCCATTTTGCTGGCCATTTTAACTTTTTTAACACCCTTTGATTTCAAAAGACAGACACACTCAGAATGTTATGGAACTCACCTTGAGTGTCTCCACCCACTTGTAGTCAGTGCTTTCCACAGGTAGGAAGACTGGCTTTTTACCCGGAGAGGGACAGCGACAAAGAAAGAGGGCTGAGCCATAGAAAGACTTCCTGACAGCTATGAGATTAAGAGAGGCCTCAGAGAACACCTTCTCCCACTCAGCCTGGCAAAAAGAGGAAGTTATATCAGCCAAACATCACCTCCTATCACACATTCAATGTGATGTTAACATCTTAGCTACTGGATCAGCACACTTTTTTTTTTGCTTTGGGGATGTTTAAATTATGCAAATTGGCAGAATAATGGTTCATCAAACTGAGGAACTATTCTTATTCTAAGAGACCCCAACATTGTGCAGAGGCCTTGAGGGGACATGGGCACAAAAGAAAGGTCACTACATTTGTGGTGAGCATGAGTTAATATCGCAAGAGTACGAAAACCGTATCTCATAATATCTCTTGCTCACAGGAAAGTAACATGTGAGCACGCAACTCGTGCTCACGAGACGGAGAAGACAAGGTGCTGCTCCAGTCATCAGAAGGAAAAATAAACTCACAAAATGCATCAAAATTCACAAAGCTCAATGGATAAGACATATGTTAGCAAGCCTTCCATTAGAGAGAATAACTTACATATTAAAGGCTAAACAGCATGTATTCGAGGACATATGGAGCCCTTTCATCAGCTACATTAAGGACTTGGATTTAACAGACGAAGAAGTGGATGACTAGTCATTGTGGACAATGCAGATATTGTTGGATTTATATTGTTTTTCTATATATGTGTTTTAATTTGCACTAAGTACAAACAATAGTCGATTTTATATAGATTACCATTTTCTTTAACAGGAGGAGCATTCCTGTTCTGAGTGTTATGCTTTGTTTTGTTTTTTACTTTTATCTCTAAGTAAATGCAGCGATCTTAAAGTATGGAAGTTGAGTGAAGATATACGAATGTAAAGGCTGTATGTAAAGATGTTAAAAACTGAAAATAAAATAAA
>OMLP01040882.1:0-25020 GCA_900302685.1 Spondyliosoma cantharus | reverse complement strand
AATGAAATGCAATAAAACTATTAAAATCTTAAGAGGAATAAAATAATATAGAGTACAATAAAGGCTAGGATGAAAGATTAGTTGGAACAGGTTAGAACAACAAAATATATGTAAAATAATTAATAAAAAGCAGATAAAAGAACAACAAAAGAAATAATGTTTCCTAATCAAAATCAAGGCTGTAGATTACATAAAATATTTCAACACTTCATGTTCAGGAATATTAACATTGAGTTCTTTGTGTTGCCAATTTCACTCACTCACACTTGTTCTTTAATAAAACATATAAATCAATTGCTCAATACCATGGTATGTGATTGCTTGTGAATATATGATATTTTGGGTTAAAGAGCGTTGTGCTATAATGTACATTTTGAATGCAATATTATTTGCATATCCTAGTGAAGAAAATCTAGAAATGCATTGTATTAGTTTTGGAGACTGAAACAGGGGCCAAAGAGGTGGTTGCGGTGCTCATGTGCTGCCCCTAGAACCCCCCCACATTTAAAATTGCTGTTCCACCCCTGGAAGGGACAGTCCAGTTTTCACAAAATTGCATCTTTATGTCGAATCCAACCCTTCATGCTAGTTTAAAGAATCAGTGCACCCACACGTGAAAATTCAGTCATTATCAGTCAAACTCATGTCGATGGAAAAGGGAAGTAAAGCAGTCCACAAAACATTTTTGGAGCTATACAGCAAAACAGAGTTGCAGCATTCTCCTAAACAACTGAAGTAGATGGGGACTTGTTTTAAAACGATAAAAAACAACCAAAACAAACATAAAGTGGCTCCATACAGTTCGACCTGTGCAATGCAAGTCTCCGGAAGTCCTGAGATCCCAAATTGATTTGAATGGACGATACCCACCTACTTTGGTATGGGTTAGGGGGTTAGGGTAATGGGTATGTGCTAACACTTATAGCTTAGCAGCTACAGTGAAGATTAGGCTTTAAAACAGTGGTAAATAACTTGTGTAGATAATGACTGAATTTTCATGTCTGGGTGAACTGTGAGAGTTTGATGATGATGTTTGTAAGGTTTGAAGCTACAGGTAGCAGATGGTTGTTGTGGCTTAGCTCAAAGAATGCTAGCCTAGCTCAGTCCAAATCCACCAACACCATAAAAGTTAATAAATTCCCATATTATATCACTCACTTTAGTTATTTGTGAGCTTTAGAAGTGCTGATAGCTGTATTTTGATACAGTCGGACGGAGCTAGCCTAGCCGTTTCCCCCCTTTTTCATTCTTTATGCTAAGCTAAGCTAACCGGCCGCTGCTCTAGCTTTGTACTTATTGTGACAAGAGTGGTATTAATCTTCTCATCTGACTCTCAGCATGATGTGACCAAACATATTGCCTAAAAAAAATAATAGTTCACTGCGGTGGTAGTTTATGTTTAAAACAATGAGGTATCCTAAGCAGGCTGTCCTATCATGACACAGGTGCTATTCTTTTAAACCAGCACATTTATCTGCCAGTGCAATAAATAGTTAAAGCTTCACTGTAGAAAACGATTCATGCAGAGTTTGACCTTAATGACACTTTGATCTGTTGAAAACTGACATTATAAAATCTTGACTTACTGCACGCTCCGTATTCTTTTTCCTCTGCTGATGAATCATTTATCATTTCAGAGCATATTTCTGGCATTAGCTGACACTCTCATCCAGAGCGACTTATGAGTTTAACAGTATGCTTCCTCAAAATGAGATCACCAAAAAACATCCAACCAAAGGGCAGAGCCAAGGCGCTCCAACACAATCACCACCACAAGAGAACTGTCACGAAACACATGGAACGAGCGGCAGAGGGAATGTTTGGATAGCAATTAGAGTGAACTAGAGCAGAGAGGAAAGACAGTAATGAGGCGAGGTTTTCACCTCTGATGGGAGTTGGAAAGCGACTACGGAGTTTGAAGGTTATTCCACCGCTGGGGCACAAAGTTTGTTCTCCATTTTGAGTTGAGCGTGCAGCTGCATGTAAAGTCACTGTCCTGTTTTTTGTTTTTTTTTATCTTTTCACTACATACATCAGATATATGTCAGTATGCCGTTTGACTTCCTGTTTCTACTTTTTGAATCCACCACAGACTTAATCAGAATCTTGTCGGAAACCATCTCATGTTGATAATTTTAAACTCAACCCTCCCGCGA
Organism: Spondyliosoma cantharus; assembly: GCA_900302685.1. Classification (NCBI taxonomy): domain Eukaryota; kingdom Metazoa; phylum Chordata; class Actinopteri; order Spariformes; family Sparidae; genus Spondyliosoma; species Spondyliosoma cantharus. The sequence continues at coordinate 22,864 of OMLP01040882.1, read as the reverse complement.
CTGCACACTGTGAAATATCAGGATGGTGTGAAAGATAGCATATGGACACTACTGTTTATTTGTATATATCTACTGTAACAAGATACTTTGGTGATGATGTTTGAGGAAACAAGAAGTTTTCGAGTCTTGGTGAGCTTCTAAAAAGTCTAAACTAAGAATAAGCAGTTAAATTTGGCCCTTTTTATGGGAGTCGGATCAGTTTTAAATGCAAAATATGTGCATATATTAAAAGGATTCAACGACCAAACAGACCTGCCTGTTTCTGGAGTGGGAGGACAATTATCTTTAGCTGCATTAACCAGGATGGAGATAATTCAACACTCCTAATAAATGATATTCTTTGATTAAAGGTGCAAAATGTAAGAATCCTAAACCTCTAGAATGACAAACAAATAGGTGCGGCCTCGGTGCTACAGAGTAAGCGCTAACTGCTGCTAACTGTGGCTCCTGTTAGATATTTAGCTCAGTTAGCCGTGCAGCTAGTGGTTCGTACTGGGTAGCTGGGAGTGGTATTCAGAAAAAGTACGGGCTGGGGCAGTGGGGTAGCATGCTACTTCAGTAGATATCTCTGCAACACAATACATCAATGTCAAATAATTAAGTTAAATAGTTAAATAATATCAAATCCCTAATTTATATGGATTTTGTTGATAATCTTAGTTAATTCTTAAATTGAAATTCTTACACATTGCACCTTTAATGCAACTAATATAATCCTCCAAAACTTGGAGGGAAGCCCAAAACTCACCAACGATGTGAAGTGAATTGTTGTTTTAATGTAAATATGTTAAATCAGCATCATCAGAGCTTAATAAAACAGTTGTTTACGGCTTTCTCCGTTGCCTCTTTTTCAACATGTTGTTGCCGTTTCTGCAGTGACGTGTATTTACATGGAAGGAGAAGAGGCTTTATCTTCCTACATCTTACGATTTAGATCAGAGCTCATCTGTGTCTGTCAAAACAGGAAGCAACCGCGTGTAATCAGTCAGTTTTTATCCTGTTGAAATGACTGTGAGCGGAGCAGATCTGCACAGCAAAACCTCATATCTCACAAAATCTTTATCCTCCGAGTTTTTTTTTTTTTTTTTTTACAAACGCAGCCCTCGTTATAAATGTTTGATCACCGTATCATTGAGAGTTATCTGGGTCTGTGTGAAACATGAAAGTGTTTGTTCTCTGAGCTTGTTTTCCCAGCATTAGTGAGCAGGCCATGAAGAAATGCATCCTGTTTCTCATCCCACTGAAGTGTCCTTGAGCAAGAATCTGGCTGATCTCTCCCTGCAGGGCGTCCAGTTAAAATGAAATCTGTACTGACTGTGTCCATCCAGCAGAGAGAGCTGTAGCCCAGAGAACAACGTCAAGGACTGAGCAGAACGAGGACTTGAGGTCCAAATGGATACTACTGCTGTGCAGCATCTGTATCAGCGATCAGAGGTTGTGTCTTTTCCTCAGCCTCCAGAGAATGAAAGAAAGAGCTTTGAATAAAGTGAAATTCTCTTTTTCTGACCTTTCTGTTAGAGCACGGCATCTCTATGCAGGACACAGACACACAAGGCCAGACAACAATAACATATTCTGTCTTCTTCAGTGTTAAACAGGTCAAAGTGTTCTGGTGGAGCTGCTTCTCTTGTCTGTGTGTGTGTGTGTGTGTGTGTGTGTGTGTGTGTGTGTATGGACCTACCAATGAATATCTGGCTGTTTGTGTGCATTTCTGCCTGTGTGTATTCATGTGTGTGTGTGTGTGCACTCGCTAATTTTGGATATGGCTGCAGGGAAAGAAAGTCTCTGGTGTGTGACTGAGCAACTGATCATTAGTCATTCTGCTCCACATACTGTAGAGTGGAGGAGGAGGAGGAGGAAGGTGGAAAGGGAGAGGAAGGGTAGTGTGCCTTACTCTGTGTCTTAGTTTTAATGGTGCCGTGGTTCGAAGGTTACCATCTGCTTTTCAAATGGATTGTAATGTCCTGGTACTTTCAATATTCAGTATATCTCACTTGCAGAACCATGAAATGTGTGGGGGGTTTTTTTTTGCCATAGATCGGCCTAGCTTTGTGCCATAAACCATAACCTCTGTTATCAACTTGTTTGTCTGCATAAATAAAGGACAGCCATTGATGTGAAAGCGCTGCATGTGGCATTTTCACATCGTTAAATGATGTTCCTCTTCTCCTTTACTGTCTCTGTGACGTGTATCAAATTCTATGAAGAAGGGAGGAAGTGAGAATACAGCCGGAAGACTTATTTCTAAATACCTGGATGATGCATTTTTTTTTTTTGCAAATGACCTATGAAACAGCTGGAAGAGGAAGTCACCGTCTTTTCTGTACATAATTATCACACGTGGCCTTTATATTGGTGATGAGGTGATCAGAGAGGAGAAGCCCCAGTGCTCGCCACCATCATGGGCGGAGATGGTTCGACGTCCGGTGGAAAAAAAGCAGTAGTGTCAGTCGCCACGTAAACTGCAGCTGGAGATGTCCCCAGGTGTCCTTTGTAGATATCCAGTGGTGTGACTTGAACGTCCCCTGATGTGAAAGATGGCTGATGAGCATGTAATGTGGATGTGATATGTCTAGTTTGTTACATGTGTCGACCTTGGATGCATCTGTGGATTGCAGAATGGTTGACTGCTGACATCATATCCCGGTGACGGAACTTGGATGGCAAGGCCAAACAGTCCCGCTGTTACTTATTCTGGTACCAGCCACCTAAATAAGATATGATTATGATTAAGATTATTAGTAGTCCTGCTCACAAGCTGACAAACCAAATGGAAAGTGAAGGGTTCATTTGCAGAACCGGATACCTCTGTTCTTTGTCGTTGTTTTTGTGCACTCTGGGGAATATTAATCTAACCTGTATTGGGTTGTTTTGATAAAATATCTATTTATTTATTTTTACGTTTTTTTCTAAATTGTCTATTTTTTTAGTTGTGCATGCAAAGGGTAATCAGTCAAACTGGTGTTGTTGTTTTTTAAACTAAGAAAGTGCTTTTGCAAATGAACTCTTCAAGTGTAAATACATAACCTCCTTGGTGGTTCAGATATACAGTATATGCTTATAATAACAGAAGCAAAGGAAACAAAGGATATCGCCTCAATGAACAATAACACAATACATTATATAAAGCAATGCTGAAGCAAAGAGATTAATAGGCTATGGAAATACACATTTAGAAAAAAGACCTGGAGACATTTTAGTCAGAAAAATCTGATTCTTTTTTCAGAACTTCTCGTTAAAACTCTAAAACTACAAGAACTCAAGTACTTTGCTGAAGGGAGAGTGGATCTGCACCGGTCAGCCATGCCCTCATATTTTGGTGCTGTCCATTTACTGAGCCTTTTTGAGAGAAAGTACACGAGATATGTCAAAAGATTTGTGAATAAGTCACATCTCTCCCCCAAAAAATCTGTATAGCTGCAAGTAAAAGAAAACTGTTCTCATTCTATCAGAAGATGTGAACTGATATCTGTATCTGTAAATGTAACCTGTCTTTGTTTTTCTCTTTCTCTTTATCACTTTATTTATTCACCTTTGCTCTTCTCTAAAGTCAAGCAAGTTTTAAATCTGTAGCCTGTAATGAATGTCTCAGAGGGCTTCACAAGCTACAAAACATATGACAGCCTCCCTTTACCAGAACCAAAAAAAGTAGATGACATCACTCTGAATGGTTTCGGACCAAAATACATTTCTGATCTGCTGCCGCGTTATGAACCATCCAGATCTCTGAGGTCGTCAGGTACAGGTCTGCTTCCAGTCCCTGGAGTCAGAACTAAACATGGCGAGGCAGCGTTGAGTTTTTACGTGCCGCATATCTGGAATAAACTCACAGAAATCTGCAGGTCTGCTCCAACTCTCACCTCTTTTGAATCAAGGCTGAAGACCTTTCTGTTCACCACAGCCTTTCACTGAAGCAATATCAAGACATTGAGCTGCACTGGGACTTTTATTTCCCAGCCTTGTCTCTTTTAAACTTCTTTTCTGTTCTAGCATACTTTCCTGTTTCACAACTTGTTTTAATGTTTCGTTTCTCGGTGTCTTCCTACTTGTTTTTTAATGTACTTGTACTAATGTACTTGCCCCTGTCGAGCACTTTGAGTTGCCTTGTGTCTGAACTGTGCTATACAAATAAACTTGCCCTGGCTTGCCTTTAGACACTTGATTCAGCTTAAGAAAAATTCGGCTTCGACAGAAGAGCAGAAGAAGCAACAGGAGAGACAAAGAGCGAAAGAGAAAGCCCTGCAGGACGGGTGGACAGGCAGGGAGCTCCATTTCAAGACGGTGCATTCATGAACGCTCTGATCAGGGCATCACTGTTTGACTTTACGTTCAGAAATAAGTGACAGAGAGAGGGGAGCAGGGAGAGCGGAAGAACCAAAGCGAGAGAGGTAGACGAGATGAAGAAATATGGCCGAAACATGAAGGTGTGGAGCGATGGCATAGGAGAGGAGGGAGAGGTGATGGATGAGCTGGGAGAAAAGAGAGATAACCACAGAAGAAGGGATTGGCCAGAGGTACAGGCGCAGGCATCCTGATAAGTGACACAATGCGCAGGTACGTGTCGTAAGTAGGATGGATAGTGGATGATAAAAACTGTCCCTGTATAACAAGACATGAAAATGAATTATGACAGAAAACTTCCCGGGTGAAGCCTCTCCTACAGGTGGCGGACTTGAGCTGGAGATGACAGCAATCTGTTTTTATTTTTGTTCAAGCAGTGGCAAAGCAGGCGGTCAAGGCTGACAGTGTGCTGAGCTATTTACAATGTACAATGTGGAAAAAAGAAAAACAACAAACTGTGCGTTACAACACTTTGCCCTACAAAGGCAGAGAGCAGTAACAGGGATACAGTAAAAGCTGAAGCTGAGAAGCTTTTTTTGTTTTTGTTTTTCTTGTGATTTTTTTTGCTATTTTAAAGCAAATTAAGCAATTATTCTGCAAAAACTTAAGATAATATAGGTAGAAAAAGCCCACTGTCAATAGACAAAAAGTGTTTCTCAGCTTTTATTTATCAAGTGTAATTACCTCCAAATGAAGGTATCAATTAATGTACGATGCAATGTGTTTGAAGAAAGCCTCGATGGCAGCTACTGCTAAGTAGCTCTGCTAAGCTACGTTAGTTTTTAGCAGGACTAATTTAGCTGTTTTTATCCTCCATGACTGGGTTTAGCTGCTACGTCATTCATGTGAGATACCTGAGCTAAATCACTGACATGTTGGTTCAACAAAGTTGTTATATTTCAATTACAGGAAACAGCTAAACGTTTGTGTTTTTACCGGCAGCTAAGGCTTTCACAGGATTTTAGCACTCTAGTGTTAGCTGTGTAGCTAGTTTGTTCTTTTTAGCTGTTTGGTTCAAACAGTACACTAAACATGCTCTTTTCTTTTAAATAGTACATTTCTATGGCATAAAATATTTATAGGCTGTATGTTGTATTATTTTTGGGGGTTGTTTTCGGAAATGGAACCCTGTCGTTCTCTCTCTAAGAGCAAAACCAGGTGACCACTACCAATTATGGGAAAATTGGGTATTGTGCTTCTGATAATAATGGTAGTCTAAATAAAAGAAATCAAGGGAAATTCTATGTAGATGCATTAGTAGTAAATATTAGCATATTTGTATCTTTAGACTGTTTCACTGGTTGCTTTATCTTGGTGTTATCTTTAACTTAAATATAAAGTAATTTTTTTCTAGCCACAGTTGAAGAGGATGTCAAAGTATTGTCTTTGGTCTTGAATGGGTCAGCAGAACTTCCCGTCAGGCTGCTCATGGTTCTGACCAAAGCCTGTACAGTTTGTAGCCTGAGAGGCAACACACAGGGAGAAGAAGCCCCCAAATCTTCTGCCTTCAAAAGCCCGTCTAACAAATGAAGCCTAAGTAGGTGAGGGTATCACAATTATTTGCAACTCTTAACTGGATTTTGGCAGCTGGACAGTCGAGGATACTGTGAAGTGAGACTTCATCATCAAGTCCATCCTCATCCTCAGTGTAAATGAAGAGGAGCTGCATTCAGCTGTCAGGTATTCAGTGGGCATCACCTCGTCTTCACAGCTACAGTGGGATTTCATTCCCACTGTCACTTCTGTCTAAATACCCACAACGGCAGCTGTGTGTGTGTGTGTGTGTGTGTGTGTATTTGTGTGTCTGACAGGGAAAGACAGACAGGGAAAGGAGTAAACATGCCTGAAATTCAAAGACTGTGATGTTTCATTCATTATGTTGTCAGCATGAATAATAGATAGCTAATTGATATGCAGTACATCACTCACAAATACACACGCGCGTACACACACACACACAGGCGCACACACTTCCATGTGGGATCGCACTCTGAACTAATATTTGTAAGGCTCAGTTGTCATTTCGCATTCAAATTTATCAAGAGAGGCAAAAAGAACAAGAGACTTGGTGAGGGGCGCCACAGAGAAAGTGAGATCAAAAGCCAGAGGAAACAAGGAGCGCATACGCGATCTCACACACACACACACACGGTACACGGTACATATATATCACATAAACATGCAAAGAGTGAAAATAATGACTAACGACTGCTGTCTCTGTGACTGAGCGGCTTTATTCCTATTGTATCAAAACCTTTTATTAGATCCCTGTACAAGTGTCGAACTACTTTTGTAAAAGCATGAATCACAGAGTAACTAGACTCACTCTGAAATGCCTAATATGGGAGGATATCTTACCTCAGGGGTCCCCAGATAGACTCGAGGGGTCATAAGGTGATCAACAGGATGACAATAAAGAAGAAGATGTGTTGTGTCATAATTTCACAACAGGGAATGGGTAAGTTTCCTCGAATTTTAACGTCCTTTAATGCTTCTGCAGGCCTCAAGATATGACTCAGTAAATTCCATTCAATGAAAATGAACCAAAAATGAATGAAAAAATGAAAATTAGCATGCTAACCAGCTCGCCCTGTCCTGTGCTTGTGGTGTAAGCAGTCTGGACCAAAAGACGCACAGCTAATCAAGCTAACTTGCTAATGGCAGCTACAGTTAGTGGTTACTCTGGTGATATGCTGCCCCCTGTTTGTCTTGAGTATGAATTCAACAGGTGACCAGCTCTTACATATTGCTCCTTTAATGCTAAGCTTAGCTAACCACCTTTACCACCTTTTTTTCTTTCTTTTTGGTTGCCTGGGGACGACGCTGACACGTTATCACTTTTTTAACATTCATTGCGATTCATCCACCTGATTATCTTAAGTCATATCTACATTCACCTTTTAGCTCTGTGTTTGGTCTCCACCTATTCCTGAAGGAAATATCTGGACTTTAATGCTCCACTATGTTCAGCAGCTCATTGGTTTCCTGTCTGTCTGTCTTTAAGCACTGAACAGGTAGTGTACAGTGACTGAAAACAGCTACTTGCTGCGTTCAAAAACAACTCTACAAGAGCCGTGAGAGTGAACCAAATGCTTAAATTGCATAATGGAAAACCAAACAAAGAATTAATGTTAGAAAGCTTATTAGAGCCGAGGGAACCTGCAGGAGGAGCGACCCCTGACAGATGTAGTCATTTGATACATTGTTATTAAAACATATTGCTTAAAGGGGCGCGTGCACAAACAGGTGGGAGTATCGATGTTATCAGATAATACTCCACACCGAGGCAAATGAACCTTTCAGGCTTGATGTGTTTGTTGCCATGAAGCAGAGGGACAATGACCTGAAGATTTAAGGCTTCTGGTGTCTCCAGGTCAGCGAGCTGTGTGTGACATCTAGTTTGTCCTTAATTAAAGTAATCCGAGAGGGACGGACGTGAGAATGGAAGAATGACAGTCACATAGAAAAGAGTGAAGGAGGACAAGGTGGAGTCAGGACAGAAATGAATACAGAAAACTCTTTTTTTTTTCAACAAAACAGAGTTGAAGGACAAACACAGTGTTCTGAAAGTCTGAGAGCAGACTCCAGTATGAATAACAACCCTTTCAAACTGTTTGTGCTCAGTGTGCGTTTGAACGCCCCCTCACTTAGATACCTGTCTCCTGGGAAACCGGTGTGTGCGACACACATACACATACACACACACACACGGCTGCTTGGAAGAGCTGAGGAATAAAGAAAGAAAGAGAGTCGGAGAGATTCAACAGTAATGAGTTCAAACACATTCACATACACACAGGTGCGTGTGCGCACGCACGCACACACACGCACACGCACACACACGCATCTCAGCTCCCTCTGGTCCCTCTGTTAAAGCTGCAATGAAGCTTCAGCCAATAGGACAACTCTATTTCACGTGATGCTGGCCAATCAGGACCCTCCATGCTGTCACTCCCACATGAGGGGTGTGTAGGGCGCTGCTGAGGTAGGATGGAGAGAGTGTGTGTGTGCACCAGTGTTAGGATGTGTGGACACCTTTCTGTGCTGGTGTACTGTATCCATGCATGTGTGTGTGTGTAAGAGGAAGCTCCCAGCAGGTTCTGATGTTATGCTGATGTTGGTCCTTTGGGGGAAACATAGAGGCGGCCAAACCCCTGACTGCTGCTCTCACCGTGAAACAGGAACACACACTCAGTTCATGTCAGCAAAGATTTAATTACACGTGGACACACAGGAATTCAAAAGCCACACACACACGCACACACACACACACACACACACACAGACACCTTTGCCAGCTCTTTGAGGGCAGAGTCATGAATGGTCAGCGGCGGAAAATGTGTCTCCTGTGGTCAGCTCTCCAGCTCAGCAGAGGAAGCTGAACTTTCCTCCATTTTATCACCACCAGCAGCAGCAGCTTCATTACTTGGCTGCCAAAATGGAGGCCTGATGGAGTCCACTGTTGATTAAAGGGGCAGTCCACACAAACAGAACCCAGGCACACGAGCAAAGGAAAAAACAACATTAACAGAAGAGCATTCTAATTTAGGCGAGTGAGCTGCTTCTTCTAGTGGAAAGTGAAAACTGCAGCGAGATTTTAGGAAACGTGCTCAGTGGATGGGAGAATCGACGCCACTCTCATGTCTGCGCCCAAAAGAATACAATGCTTATACGGCTGCTTGTCATAGGTCACTCCAAACAAATAGGGGGCAGCAAATAAGTAAATACAAACTGCTGCTCACTATACTCTTTGCCGTAGCTCAGTTAGCCCTGCAGCTAGTGGTCCAATTAGCTGGCTGGAATCTGCCTAGCTGCTTAGCATGCTAACTTCAGAAGGCAATCTCTGCAACACAATACATTAACATCTTTGACACAACGTCACATCTGTTATGTCTTTAAATTGTGCTGACAATGTTAGTTCACTTCTTAAATGTTTTGAACTAAAATTCTGGCCATGTCCTTCACATTACAACATTAAATATTAAGCTAGAGCTAGGAGCCTATTAGCTTAGCTTAGCACAAATACTCAAAACAGGGAGAAACATCTGGCAGGGCTGTCAGATTCGCAGTTTGAATGCCGGGAGCAGAAACTTCCTGGAGTCTGTGCTGGTTGCCTGGCAACAGCACCAGTGAAAAGGTCCTGTACCACAGACCGTATGATAAGTGGTGTGAGAAGTAAAAGCCAGTGTTTTCTTTCTAAGCGGCGAATCCACTGGTTCCAAAAGAATTCTGATTGTATGTAAGTTTATGAGAAAATGACCGAACTTCTAACCTGATTTAAAACCTTGGCTCATGGTCACAATCACTTGTTTCAAGTCAATACAGCATGATGTACATTTAGTAAAAAAGACAATAAGACAGGGTGTGCTTTAGGGCATGGCTACCTTGTAATTGCTCATCCAAGTATGGTCACCTCTGGCTAAAAAAAAAAAAAGCCTGTAAAGCCACGATCGAAGCTTCAGTATTGTAGTCCCTTAACCACTAAGTGATGCTATGGTGGCTCATGCAACTATTTATTGTAGAGCCTATGTCCTGTACATAATCCAACATACTTCATCTTTGATAAAAATAAAAAATAAAAAACATACAATGTGTTAATTAGTAGCTGGTAGGTGGATTTTGTTGGCTTTGGACAGGCAGTTTCACTCGTTTCAAGTCTTCACGCTAAGCCAAGCTAACCAGCTGCCGGCTGAAGCCTCAGATGTAATGAGGAGATGTGAGACTCATATCGATCTTCTCATCTGACTCTTAACAAGAAGGCAAACAAGCTATTTCCCAAAAAGTCAAATTTCCTTTTTAAAATATCTTTCAGCTGCTTTGTGAAGATGAAATGTTAGATTAACTCAGAATTCAAAATGAATCAAAAAACTGTGTTCCTGCTTTTTCTCCCTCCACGACTGACAACCAACCAAAGGAAGGGATGAAAGAGAAACGTGAGGCATTTTAGCAGTTTAAAGGGAAAAGACATATCAGAGAAAGCTTAAAGAAATGAAAGAGCTTGATTTTCATGCCAGAGACTCACAGAACACCAGAGGTACAGTTCCATCTGTTTATTGATTAACTATAAAATACTGAGTTACTAAAACAATTTAAAAGAAACACTGATAAACGTGGTTGCTGTCTGTAAAAAAAAAAAGAAAAAAAAAACATTTCCTTACACATACAGTATAGGGTGACAGAATATATCTGGTTTCAGATTTATCTCTAAAATGTATTCTTTTTTTTGCATTTTTACAAGATTAGACATGTGTACAAAGTATATTCTGATAGCTTTTCTCCCCTCGACAGTGAAGGATCATTTACAAAACTTAGATGATATTTTTTCTATTTATTTTCAAAATAATCTTTTTCTGTAACAGGACGATAACGATACTGAAGGAACAGCAGACGAAGAACCAGCCTCCAGTCCACCTCTCTCTCGCTCTCTATCTCTCTCCCATTCTCTCTTTTACTCTCTCTCCCATTCCTCTCTTTTTCTCTCTCTCTTTCTCGCTCTCTCTCTCTCTCTAGCAGCTAGCTCCCAGTGCCTGTCAGCAGTATTGCTTGAGAGGCGTGGACGATTGTTCAGAGAGGGGAAGCAAAGGGAAGAAAAAAAAAAATGACGGAAAACATGCAAAGAAAAAACAAATAAATCACAGCAAAAAACAGAATTTTAAAACGTCAAGCCAATGTACAACAAAAAACGGTGATAAAAATAACAAATACAAAGTCAGGCTCTTAAAATATAAGACACCAAATGAAAATGAAGGCGAAGTGGGCAAAAAGTGTGTGTGTGTGTGTGTGTGTGTTGGACCCTGTTTGAAGGCCTAAGGCTGGGCTTTGGATGGAGATAGGGGGGGCAAACAGAGATTGGAAGGCAATAACACACACCTTAAAGGGTTACAAAGGTGTGCGAGTGTGCGCATGTGTGTGTAATACCAGGGGATAAGAGTCTGATGCCTTATCGTTCTCCCACCCTCTCACACACACACACAGACACACACTGAAAAAAAAGTGCTTTAGCAGCTCCAGGGGTAAACAAACATTCATAACGGGCACTTTAACTTGTTCACTCTGCAAACACCGGGACGACCTGTGTGCCCACTACGCTCCCACAGCTGAGATACCGGCCCGAGATCCATTTTGGCCGACTGACGCTCAAAACTTCTTTTTTGTCAGGCGGGTAAGATCTTCGAGCGGCAGCTCGGAGAGCAGGTGGGGCTTTGAGCAGATAAGAATGTTTCTGCCATCAATCGATTCAAATAATCTAAAAAAAAACAGCACATTTAGTTGATCTGTACCTGGTTTCAATACTAACAGACTAGCAGCACATTTCTAAACGTTTCCTTTCCTGGGTCTGGACTTTACGCGTACTGAAAAGTTACTTTGACCGACAGACGTCTTTTGTCGCGATATCGGGGGGGAAAACGATTACATTGACGACGTTAGCATCTTGGGACGTCCTGCAGCCGTCGCAGCGTGAGTAAAAAATAATAAAGTCAGAACAAATCCAGACATAACCAACGGATCTCAAAAGAGTAGAAAATATTAAACCTATTGAATATCAACAAGACAATCTTCAGTCTCTGCAGCGAAGCAGAGAGAGGGCAACGTGGTAAGAAACGTACAAGAAAATCAACATGATAATCACAGATACATACTACATATACAGTACACCATATACTGTATACAGATACTGATACAAACTCTATACACAATAGTGTAGCTAAGTGAGTTAAGAGCTCAGGAACGGAGGGTTGTTTAAAAATGTATATCACAAAAATTCAACGTCGACAGACTGGGGGAATCTGATTTACTCCTAAGTGAGATTTTGGCGCATCATCATCATCATCATCATCATCATCACATCATCAATCATCATCATAAGGCCTGGGAGAGTAAGGCCGCCCAAACGCTCACAACCCTGAGCATGACATTCAACAGTCTCACCCTAAAAAAAAAAAAAGTTCAAACTAGGCACGTAGAAAAAAAATAATTCATAAGCAGCTACGAAAAAGAAGAACGAGCAAAAAAAAGGACGTGGCGGCATGTGTCTGTTCGTCTTAAGGGGGTATCGTGCGGATGAGAGGCAGCGGGGGAGTCTCCTCTGCGGCGGAGCTCTTTCAAAGTGCACTCATGTCAAAGATGATTGCTGGAGGGGCGAAGTGTGTTCAAAGTAGTGGCGGTCGGAGATAGACATCCATGAAACAGCGGAAGCAAATGAAAAATAAAACACATCTCACAGAGGACGTTTAGAGGTTGGAAACGCTGCAGCCAAAATAAATAGCCAAACTGTGGAGGATGACTGTTAAAATTGAATTACGTTCATGATCTAATCAGTGCTGGCAGCTGCATGCCGACTGTCAGTGCCGCGACCTTGATGCATCTCGGGACTGACTGCAATGTTTACAACCCTGAAAACACCTAGAAAGAAAAAATAGAAGGAAAAATCCACCCTCTGGGACTCCTACGCTGCTGATACATTGGTTTTACTGTTCAGTGCATTCCTGGAGTCACCGCGATCAAGTGTTGTAGCTTAATTGGTCTTAATGTTTCCCAGAATGCCTTTCGACATCACCCCAGACACCTGAATCTCGTGTCGGGTGAGGTTTCTGTCTGCCTCCTCCAGGATCTATCTTTCCCCTCATGTTGTTGTTAGACCTCAGGGCAAAAAACGGGCGAAGAACAACATAACAGATACGTGTCGACTGGAGCAGCTGTTGTTTTGTTTCATAGTGTTTTTCGGGGTGGATTTTTCCTTTAAATGAACGAACTCAAGGGTGAAAATGGCAAGTGCTTTTAATAGTACAAGATTCCTTCCTCTCTCTCTTCAAGCCTGAGTGTCAGAGGGAGTCAGAAGTTTTAGTCGCACGCGGACAGCCTGCCTGTCCGAGTTAGGATTGTCAAGGGGGATTTCGAAGGGTTAAATTAAAGGAGGGTAGACTTTAAGTGTTTTTTTTTTTTTTGTTAAGTGCTTTCTGTTGGAAGGAGTCTCTACCTCTCTCTTTCTGTGCATCTCTGTCTCTCTTTTTTTACGACTGTCCGTCGCTCCTGCTGTTCTGTAGATACATTTATATATGACTGTAACATGACTGTAACATCACCACGGCAACATCATAATCACAACGTCACATCACCGGCGTGTGTCTGTCAGGCCTCTCTCCTGGATCACCGTTCACAGTTCATTAAAGCTTCTCGACTGTTTACCTCTTTAGAAAAAAGTACTCTGACATAAATCTATTACATGAAAATAAAACACTCATATTTTCCTCTATATAACTGTGTGTGTGTGTGTTACATGGAGGTGAGTATTTACACGTGTCTGTGCATGTGTAAGTAATGTGTGTATGGAGGGCATATTTACATGTAAAAGGAGGCTGAAGTGCTCGTGTGTGTTCTGAAGCTTTCCCATGAACACGGCAAGCAGTGTGTGTGTGTGTGTGTGTGTGTCGATGGAGTCTGTGTGTGCAAAAGTTTTCAAGAGACTTGTTCCTTCTAATAGTGTCTATAGTGTCTCCAGTCTCTGTAGTAGTAGCTGTTCATGACAGTCTGGTTGAAGTGTATGGTGGTATCGAAGCGGAGTCGCGGCTGTGAAAGATCCATCGTGAGTGAAGATCAGTGATTAGACTTAGAAAGACCTCGGGCTGCGTCCAAAGACGGGTCATGATTTGGTTTCAGCAACTTATGGGTGAGTTTCTGTGTTCGTTCAGCAGATGACTGGGACTCCGTCCGTGTTGAAGATCATGCCGGTGGTGGGCTCGTAGGTGCCGGCTAGGTAGTAGAGGTCCTCGCTGTCGGCGTAGCGGCGCGTGTGGGTCATCTGCTCGTACTCCTCCACGCTTACCACCAGGCACTTGTGGCTGACGGTCTGCACGTCGTTCTCGTCGCTGTGAGACGACTGGTACAGGGCGCGCTGTGGCAGAGACACAGGGTTTTATTTTTCATCCACTACACCTGCACCTGATTTGCTACCCAATCACACGGTTAACTGTGAAATGACAAAATGTTGCAAAACCTTATCAGCCAAGTCAAAAATGTAACAGAGTGCCTCAAAAATGCTAAACAGCCTAGCTACATTTACACAGCGCCTCTATCCAAAGTGCTCTACAAGGTTGTTGCTGCTCACTGAGCCGTGAGCCACCACGCAGGGTGCTGCTCTGACCATCTGGAACTATTTGGAAATCAGTGCCTTGCCCAAGAACTAGACCAGCCAGTTTACCTGATCTTATCATCTATACATTATACTGCATACTGCTATTGCAGCACCTTATGAAGCCGTAAAGCTAACACTAACAAAGCTAGCAAGGTAACTCCATTTAGAAGTTAACAGACACCAATCTAGCTTCATAACATTATTTTCATGCCTGGAGGAAATAATCCTGAACTTGAGCGTTATTTGTAGGTGTGCATGATTTAATGTATCTTTTCAAACAAACAACTTCTAATAGCCTAACTAGCTTACTTTGCTATCATAAGCGTTCCAGCTACGTATACACAGTGATGCTACAGCAGTCTGCAGTACAGTGTATGAACGGAAAAAGGCTTACGAGGAAAGTTAGCTCCAAGCTAGCTGAGAAGGCTGGTGCTCAGTGTGGTTAGCTTCCACTGATTTTAGTTAAGCTAGTTTGCATCAAACGTGCTGTTTTTAAAAAACAAATAATCAAAAAGTGTAAAGTGTTATATTAACAGGATAGTTACTTTAGTTTCAATGCATTTGAGTAAAATTACTGATTATTTACGCTTTAGCAACCCCAAAATGTAGGTATTTGATGTCCTGTGTGTTATTTAGTTTCACAGAAGCATCTGTATTTCTACTTGAGTAAAGAATGTACTTTTCCCACCTCTGCAGAGATGAAATACACAGGTTTAAAAAAAAAAAAAAAAACATTTTTTTGTTGTCTCACCTCCATGAAGTCTTTCCTCTGGATGGACGAGTGCAGAGCTGCTGGTAAAGACTGACCACACATCTGATCCCAGTTCTGGAGAGGAATGTAGTAAAAAGGCTTTCAAACTAATCACACACAACAATGTATTCAGTCTGACACGTTTCTTTAATGGCTATGAATTAATCATGGATACAAACTAAAAAAGTCATTATCAACTCATGACAGTTTTTTAATGACACTCCAGCCTCAGACTGTATACTGTAATGAGGAGAGACGAGAGAAAAATTGATTCTTGGAAGGTTCTATTAGTTCTGAGACTGAACTAAATCATATTCTTTCCGTGAATTACTTTTCCTGAAATTAAATATGTGTCATAACACTTGTGAATGAGATCGTTTGTTATTAGGGCAAAATAACTCTTATAACAAAATGTAGCTGTAGCTGAATGAAAAATCTAAATCCTCCGACAGCAGTTCATCAAGACGCAAAGTCTTGTGATTTAACATTAACGACAAAGACTCTACTACACGATCAGCCACTTCACAATATTTTCTCCAGGACTCCTACCTTTTTGTCGGTGAGTTTCTTGCCGGGGTTCGTCTCCTCTGGATGATAAAACCAGTTGACCCTGACCACCATGTTGCTGCCCCATGACTCCCACATGCTCTGGATGCGGCCGATGAAGGGCAGGTTGGGCCGGCCGGCGGACAGGAACACAGCGCAGTCGCCGATGCGGATCATCTCTCGTCCTCGCACGATGGCCTTGTAGAAGAGTTTCTTAGCTTTGCCCTTCATGCCGCGTCTCTGGGGAGGTCAGAAGAGGACAGACTGGTCACGGAGGGGAAATGAGGGACATGTGGACGAACACAGTGGCTGTTTGACAAACTCTGACCATCATTCTTTCGACTTTTTCCTCCTCACCTGAGTAGGTTTCCCGAACCACTTCCAGAGCTGTCTCGCCGGGAGGAAAGCAGAGATCTTGGGCCTGTTCTCCACGCTGGGAAGCCTCTGCCGTTTAGCCAGCTCCTTGGTTGTGGGGAGGTGGACCCCCTCTCTCCGCTTCGGTCTACCCACCTTCCCCTCTCCTCCGCTGGGCTTCGGCTTCGGGGGACGACCCCTTTGCCCGGAGCCCTTCCCCGTGGCTGGTTTAGCAGGTTTAGTGGGAGCAGGAGTCGGAGAAGTTGGAGGAGACGGAGATTCTGAGGGAGGAGACAGCTCCTCTTCCTCTTCCACTTTGACCTCCGTCTCGATCTTCACCACCTCCTCCTCCTCTTCTTCTTCCTTTTCCTGTTTTGTTTCTTCTTTCAGTTTGTCCTGCACTGGAGGTGGGGAGACGGGGCCTGGTGGAGGCGTAGGGGTCCTCTCTTCATCCGAGCTGCAGGAGGAGTCATCGGTGGATGAAGAGGACGACGAAGAGGACGAGGAGGAAGATGACGAGGAGGAACCGGAGCAGGACGAGGAGGAGGACGAGCAACTTGAGGTGCATTTCTTCTTCTTCTTCTTCATCTTCCCTTTCTGTCCTTCCTCCTCGGACTCTGAGCTGCTGCTACTCTGAGATTCCTCTTTCATCTTCCGCTCCTCTCTTTTCTCCACATCCCTCCTCTCCTCCTTTTTACTCTTCTCCTCCCTCGCATCCATCTCTTGTGCTCTTGGACCAGCGCTGCCACGACTCTCTGCCTTCTCCTTCGCCATCATAGGTGCCTTGTAGTCTTTCTCTGGCGGGACGGTCTCTCTATTTGGAGCTCTCGGTTTAGCTGTAAGCGGCTTGGGACTGGCTGCTGCTGTAGCGATGGGGGCGTGATCTCGTCTGACGCCCCGACCCTCTAGCAACATCAGAGCCTTGGTCTTCTTGGTCTTGGGGGAGGTGACGCCCTCGTGGTCGAGCTTCACGAGGGGCTCGGCAGGCAGGGGCTTACGCCTCACCACCGAGCCCCCGTCACTCTGCCCCTGGCTGGGCTTCGGCCTGGAGATGGTGTTGGGTCTGGCGCTGGAGGATATCTGGTCGGACGGCATCTTCAGTTTGGGCCTGGGGGCGGATGAGGATGACAGCGAAGATGACGATGAAGGTCTGGGAGTGAGTGAAGAGCTTGGTTTACCTGCCGAAAGCCTTGAGATGGGGCCGGGGATGAGTCCAGAGCTGAGACTGGGTCTGGAGCTGCCGTGATGATCTGAGGAGGATTTGGTTTTGGGCGTGGAAGCAGACGTGGGCCTCGGTGTGGATGAAGCACTTGGCTTGGGTGCAGTAGAGGACATGCTCGACCTGGACATCGGCCTGTTGGCGGTGGGACTGACGCTGCTGGTACTGTCTCTTTCTCTGCGCTGGCTGTTGTAGGAGCTGAGGTTGGGCTCGCTGTACAGATCCACAGTCAGCACCTTCCCGTAAGTGGAGGGGTAGAGGGAGGGAGGAAGAGGGCGGCTGGGTTTAGAAGGAGCAGGCTGGGCTGAGCTGGACTTCCTGGGCACTGGGCTGGGAAGGGTAGGGCTGCTTGCAGGCGACGTGGTGGAGCTCTTGCGGGCCGGTTTCGGCTGGGTTCCCATTGTGGGACGGGATGCAGGCTGGGGCTTATCCTGAGCCGCCTTCTGGACAGACGAGGTCCTGTCCTGGGGAGGCTTGGCCGGAGCCTGGGGTCTTTCTGAGGGCTGGGTGGAGGAGGATGGAGGATCAGCTTTCTCCCGGCCATCTGGGTTCATGGAGGTCTCTGAAAGAAGAAAAACATTTGTAAAAAACACTTGTTCTACACCATAAATGTATTTACTCTGGACATGCTGACGTTTTCATTGTGTGGCTTCGTGATGTCTGCGGTCCGCAGCCTCACATGCTGAGAACGGCAGACGAATCAGCAAAGAAATGATTCTGAAATGAAAACACTGCCTTTAAAGAACTGCTTACCCAGGAGAAACAAGGCCAGCGTCAGCAAATCAGACAAGCAACATTCCGTATATTACAGCACGAGCACCAGAACAACAACGACGAGGCTGTTTGAGGAAATTCATTAAACTGACGTGAGAGATGACAGCCGTGGTCAAAAATGGGATGCTTGATGAAAGATCTGCCTGAGCTTTGAGCTATTTTTGTTGGTTCTGTTGTTTTAAAAAGACTCATCAGAAGAGGAATGTGACAAAAGCATTTTTGGTTTTGGCCCTTTAATGGTCTGGATGATAAATATGTTCAAATAAGGACAGCAGCAAACTGTACAGTACTCGTTTTATTATTAATTATTCCTAACAATCAAGAGGAACATGTTTCTCTTCCATGATAAACACTTTCAGTAGAATTACACTCAGAGGATATTATATATTGATTGATGATGATGATGCTCAACTCAAGATTCAAGCCCCGATGAATCTACAAAAGACTAATTCCAGCTGATGAAGCAGTGTGATTAGCTCACCTGGTTTGGGTTTGGGTTTGCGACCAGGTTTCCCTTTAATCTTAGGAGTGGTCTCCTCCGGCTTCGCTCCGGCCTCTTTGCCCTCCTTGCTGCACTTTCGGACTCGCCTCCTGGAGCAGCTGGCCACGAGGAGGGCAGGGGACGGCTCGGCGCCTGGACAGAAGCAGAGAACCGGCGGCTTAAGTGTTTTTTTTCTGCAGATTTTAACCTTTGTGCTTCTGTTACCTGCTATGTTTGAACCTATAAACTGAGCAAAGACCTTCATGTTCAGCTCTGTGCTCAATAAATATTTTCAAGTTTTGTCTGGAGAGTGCGTCATGTTGTTTCTTTCCTTGTACGTGCATTTGATGTGGACACTCATGAAGCCAGAATGAGGCTTTAGTGTTGGATATCATGTCCACTTAGGAACTACTATACATACATACAGTACACACACAGCAACTTAAAGAGTAGCGATGTACCGGAACAGCTATAAGTTAGCAGCACTCTACCGGGAACACTAATGCTAAAACCATCAACACGCACGCACGCACACAGAAATAGCCGGTAGAAATGCGTGTGTGTGTGTGTGCTCACAGTGGATCTTGTAGTCCGGTGGCAGCAGTCTGATGTGCGAGAGGGGGATCCGACCTGTGTCGCCGTCGTCAAACTCCACCGTGATGAGATCGTCGTTCTCGTCAATGTCTGAACTTCCTGTTAGGGAAAAAATTTATTAAACGGTCACAGGTAAACAGAGAGCATTTAATTTTGACACTTTGCAGATTTGTCTAACTGTGTCAGAGCACTAAACCAATATAGTTTCTTATTGTTCAGCGCAGTAAAGCTCAGTGAATTGAATTGAACCCAGACCAGTTATGTTCCCATTACCATCAGCTCTTCAAACTAATAAACTCTGCTGCGTCGCACACTGAACGCTCTGTTAAGATCTTTTACGTTTGTTTGTGCTGCCAGCTACAATTAAATTGTCCATGTAAGTGGATTATGAATCAAATCATGTAAGTGGTGTGTGTGTGTGTGTGTGTGTGTGTGTGTGTGTGTGTTTACCATTGACAACAGTGCCGGGGTAAAGGCAGCGGTACTGCTGGCTCCAGTAGGCAGCGATGCGGGTGCCCTCCGGGAGGTAGCGCACCGAGGGAGGCTTCACGTCGATGATCTGCACAGAAAGAGCGAAACAACTTCAACGTCAACATAACACAGCAGACGCTGCCACCCTCGTAGACACACACACACACACACACATGCATTATTTCACACGGCAGACTTTGCACTCTCTCTTCTCTCACACTTCAGAGCGTCTCGTATCTCACGTGTCACCAGAAATAGAGAGGAGAGGAGCATTAACGTGGAGGATCTATATGTGATCCAGTTTACTCACAGCCTCCTGCAGCAGTTGTTCCAAGCAGTAGATGTGTGGTCGGTTCCCTCTCTCGCCCTCCACCACCACGCTGTATCTGTGGGGAGGACATTTGTCTCAGTCTTTATCTTGATTCTGACTGCTCTGATGTGTGACAAGCCGGGGAACGTGTTGCCTTTTACCAACTACCATTACAGTACTTTGGCTCAGGCTAAAATGTTGTCCAGAGCGTGGATGGACAATCCCTCCTGGAATATTAATCCCGTCTGAACACGGCTTTACTCTGTTTGTTTTCCTTTAATTGAACCACTGAGGATTTGAGCCTCAGCTAAATGACCAAAAAAAAAGGGATATAAATGTAGCGCTCCATGTTTTCTTGTTTGTGCACTTTTGCAGGTATAGTTTGGGGGAATGTGATTATTTCCTTTTGTGCCAAGAGTTAGATGAGAAGATCAACACCACTCTAATGTCGCTGGCTCGGCATAAAGACTGGAAACAAAGGGACAAAGCTAGCCTGGCTCTGCACAATGCTTACTGCCTACCAGCTTCTCAATAAACATTTTATAACTCCGTCATTAACAGTTGAGTTAGCTCTGCATCCAGTCTTCATGCTGAGCTAAGCTAAGCTAAGCTAATCAGCCACTTTAACGTACAGATGTAAAAGTGATATCAATCTCCTCATTTAACTCTCAGCAAGAAACAAATAAGCTGATTTCCAAAAACGACCCTTTAAAAAATGCAATATTTAAATCAGAATTAATATAACTGGGGGGAGCATATAGCTGCTGCTAACTGTAGCTGCTTTTAGCTAGTTAGTTCTGTTAGCCGTGCAGCTAGCGGCATGGACTGGGAGTCGTGGGACCGGGGAAGTGTTGCTGTTTACATCGCTAGCACAGGAGCTTTGGACGGGGATGGGCTGGGGCTAGCTGGTTAGCATGCTAACTTCAGTAGATATCTCTGTAAAACCACACCACAGACATCGAAACTGTTATTTTCGTCACATGGTAATTGTGCTGATGATTTTAGTTATTTTTTGAAAATGTTTTCAACCTAAATTCTAAAGTGTCCCTGCTGAATATTTGATCCAATAATCTGCCAGGCTGACCAGTGGGACCGGGGAAGTGTGGTAATCAGTTGACCAGTGGTATACAGTCTATAAATGCTGTACATGTCAATTACCTTTACTTGGACTTTCGATAATTAAGTACATTTAATATAAGAAACTTTCAGAGTTTTACTCAACTTCTAATTGTCTGTCACTTCTGCCAGAGTAAAATTTTGAGACGATATCTTTACTTTTACTCAAGTAGGGCTTTAGATAGAGTGATCAGTCCTCGTCCTGTGTTGTGAATATGAAAAATAAACCAAGCACTGAAACAGGTCACTGTGGTTCCTACCCAATAGTATTCTCTCTTCCAGTACAATTCTCTGGGGCTTCTCTGTCAGCCGTGTGCAGCTGAATCAGGTGTTTCTCAAACTCAAGGACAACTAACTTTAGTGGGAAAGGAAACTGGAGCATGCGGCTTGATTTGCAGCTTTTACAAGCAGAAAAACAGAAACTGTGCTCCCACAATCAATCACCGTGGAGTCTCGTTAGCGTGTACTCACATGTCAGGGGAGTGGACGGTGTTCACGTGTCCTGCGTACAGTAGCTGGTCATCCATCGGGATCAGAACCCTGAGTCCGTCCACCAGGGAGTCTTTGTCCAGCACGCACTGCACCGGAGCTGAGCACAACAACACGTGCGATAAATGAACATGTCGCTGTGAACAGTGTCGGAGGCAGCAGCAGATGGCGTCTGTATACTGACCAGGTGTGTTTGACCTCTCTGATACGCTGTTGCTGCGCGGCGGGAGGAGCTCGTCTTCGCTGAAGCTGCTGTCCTGGTTGGGCTCGAAGTCTTCGTCAGCCGCCATGCTCTCCATCAGCCGGCTCACCGCTCCCCTGGAAGGCTGCAAACACACACGCGCACACACACACACACACACTCACATAAGGGCTTTGATTTCAGAGCGCTAATTATCCATTTAAGTGGAAAAAACTGCCTGAAATCTATTAGTTTAAACTCCAAAACCCCAGATGATGATGATGAAATGATCCCGCTCCTTAAGGTTAATTTGAGGCCGCCCACTAAACTACCAGGCCGACGCACCGCAAATTAACTTTGCAGCAACATATTACAACACTTATGCTGTTGAATACACAATCTCCTCTGCTGTTCTGCCGCCACAATGCGCTCCGCACACACACACACACACACACACACTTTAGCTGCCTTTCTTGTTTCCAAAACAAACTCGAGTTTCGAGCTGGTGGCAGATGGAGAGCAATGCAACACTTTGGCAGAAAATAGCGCGATACAAGAGGTTTACTTTTTTTCTCTCGTTGACAGAACAAAACAGTGTTAGCTGCAACAGAAGCTATCAGTTTAATTTCTTGCAACTTATTCATGTGTTACGTGTGTAACGCAGCAGCGTGAACTCTGTGTGTGTGTGTGTGTGTGTGTGTGTGTGCGCACATTTAACAACTAATAGGTTCTGGTTTTGTCCTTGCCAAGATAATTAAGTTCACATCCATAATGCCTTTGCAGCTGATCCATCATCCCACTGACCTCTCTGGCCTTGGTCTTGGCTTTTGGTTGGCTCTTGCGTGACGGGCTGAGGCTCAGAGGCACCGGGCCGTCAGGGACTGGACCGCACAGGGTGGACGGGCTCACGGGCAGAGGAGAGTCCTTCAGCTTCTTTTTCTGGTTTTCAAAAAGTCAAACACACAGAGTTAGAAACATGCATATGAATGACTGCACCCACTACTGGACAGATTTACATCTACACACACACACACACGCGCCCACACACGCGCCCACACACACACACACACACACACACACACACACACACACACACACACACACA
>OMLP01040881.1:30586-47065 GCA_900302685.1 Spondyliosoma cantharus | reverse complement strand
GCTAAAGTCACTAACAAGGCGCTGTCACAGTGCGGTGCCACTTCGCTGCTTTCCCATCATGTGGGATTTTTGGTTTGAAAGACAGCAGTTCATTTTCCAATGTGTGGGCTTTCACTCCACGCCGTCCCCCTCCTCTCGCTGTCCCATTGCGGCTGACCAGGAGCGTTCCCGGCCCATTGGTTTGATTTATCCACTCTGCTCGGGCAGTAAGCAACAAAAGACAGCATAAAATGAAAATTCCCCAACCTCCACAAGACATGGCCTGCGTTCTCTCCCGCGAGTCTTGTATTTTCGCAGAGCCCCTGTATATTCGTATGAATCTCTGAATGGCAAGCGCGCAAATTGATCTTTTAATTGAGAGCAACATTCGATTCAGAGGCCCGAAGAATCGCGTTTTACATCGCAGAGGTGCAGCGTCGACATCAGCACGTCGCCCCGAATATCTGTCTCTTTTTTCCGAAAATCATAATCCCCATCCATCCATCCATTGAGCCAGCCATTTTCTATAAGCACTTAACTACTTCTGTAAGGCTTTTCATCTGTGCCTCATGGTGCACGTCTGCGTATCGCCAACAGGGGGCAGTGTAGGAGCTCATATCGATGCCCACCCCTGCCTGCCGGTCCCCTCAGATGCACAAAGGCGTGAGGAGGCATCGATTTACATACATCAGAGGTGTCTTTAAAATACTTCTCAAACACTCCTAATCTCGCTGTCTCTTCCTGTCAGCCTCTCAGTCTCTGAATGTTCGGCTGCTTTCTCTATAAAAAAAAGAGTAAGAAATTCTTTATTATCATCAGATGTTAGATGTACCTGTTGTGATGCAACGAGTCGACCACCTGGTTTCAATGGGTGCTGCTAAAACAAATCCACACTATTAACTTTGAATCCAACAAATTATTTGGAAGGAAAAAAAAAAAAGGATCCTTGAATGCTTCTTACGAGCAACCAGTCGATCTTTTGGCCAGAGGGCTGTGAAGATTTGCAGTCCGCCCCGCGGCGACTGTGGTGTTGTCAGGAGAACCTGTGGAAGAGTTGATGCCTGCTGTCAAGATCTCCCCTCATCCATCATCCATGTTTACGTTCCGTGCTTTTAATTTATCGGCGCCGCAGCGAAACATCCAGCGTCCGAGCACAATGACGCTGACAGCCCCGTATTGATCGGTGATGTTAAAGTGAAGCATCTCCAGGGTTTGGCCTGAATTCCCAAGTCATTCGCTTGCATTGTATTATCATTTTTGTGGCCAGGATAAATTATGTCCTTTTTCACTTTAATGCAGCAAAAAAAGAGATTGAGCATTTTGAAGTTAAAGTTCTATATATGTTGTAATCGCTTAAAGGTGCACCGTCACACCTAAACAAGCTAAATGTACAAACTGACCTTAAAGGACAAAACAGTTTCACTATACTGTTTATATGTGGCGGACCCTGCCACCTTTCTAGCCTCAAACAGTGTTCTGGGACCTTATTTTCCTCTGAGAGCAGCTCGTTTATTCACTTATGGAGGAATCCCGAGTTTGAATTTCCTCTCCAAAAACTACAGAGTGCCCCTTTAACATGTCTGCTTTGACTTTTGCATCAGCTTCTCTGGGATATTGTCTCAATCTCCTCCAACAGCTCCACAGATCTATTTTCCTCAACCTGTTCCACCTCTGTTTATTTTCTTCCCGGCGATATAAACAATTTACAGAGTGCACTGAGTAATTTATAACTTTCATCAACCTCTGCTGGTGACCGAGGAATTGGCAACAATATCGAGACGCCTCTGGCACAGCTGTGTGTGGGTTAAAGATGGGCAGCAGCAGAAAAGCGACAGTTTAACAATGGAACAAAGACTCGAGCTAATTAGGGCAGAGATCCAATAGAAACATTTAGTGAACGTAACAATGCTACTTCGTCACTCTTTGGAGCAAATGATTAAGTGTTTGTTGGTGCTGATCAACAACCCAAGGCCCTGCTGATGTAAACATGCTCCCTTTGTGATCATTATACACAACAAATCTCAGATCGTCTAAAATGATCCAACAGCCGTGGATTCATGTGCTCGTAGACGTCCTAGAAATACACGTGTCGCCGTTCATCCTCCAGAAACGTCATGTTTTTTCGACTTGTGACCTGCACATGACGACGGCAGACATCCTGGCTACAGCCCTGGCCCCCAACATGATATGCTGGCATAAGAAACCTACACCTGTCAGTGCTAATATTTAATGTAGGCAGGCCCTCGGGGTGAAAATGTCACGCTTGTTTGCAAGCCCCCGAGTGTTTGCTGAATCCAAGGAGCAAAACCCCAGAGAAATGTTGGACTGGGACAATATTTGCACGTAATACTCCCCACAGGCAGAAACAGTGTATTAAGTGAGATACTATAATGCTTAATGATGAGTAATGAATAGATAATGAAGTGTTACCTTAACGACTGGCAATGCATTCAGCCTTGCGTGCACTGGAAGCTCGCCGCAATTATTAATCGAACGTAAATCCTAATTATGGACTGAGTATTGAGACGAATTTTCAAGGTGGCCCAGCAGGCGGATTATCCGTTACCTGCCCACTGCATATTTAATTTGTTCTTAATTGTTGTCAACTAACTTTAATTATCTATAAACAAGCAATTGCACGCATTAAGCTACAACCAGAGAGGAGCTTTTTAAATCCCACAATCCCAGTTTTAAACTTTTAAGAGTTACACACTCAGAATTCCTTATAATAATAATAATAATAATAATAATAATAATAATGATAATAATCATTCATTTTTCTTGTGTTTGACACTGATATTATTCAGTGTCAAAGCCTAACCACAGAAGAAGCAGCTCAAAAGACAATCGTATTAATACATTTTAAGGATCATGTGTGACAGTTTTGGAGGGCACTGACTAACAATAACAACTTGCCCAAAGTGACGCCATATCAAATAACGCTCATTTTGGCAGGCAATGACATTTGTCTATTCTGTTGTTTAGGTCTGAGGGACTTTTAAAGAAAAACTACAAGCGGAAGCACCGTGGAACAAATTACAACGTTTGCAAGCTGCAGCCTGGTGTGTCACCATCAATGCGCCGCTCATCAAAAAAACAAACCAATCGCAAGAATTAATGTTGGCAATGTAAGTTTCTGCAAACCATGGATATGTTGGAACTTTATACTTTCTTCTGTTGCAACAACAGTTTTAGTTGACAATGATGTGCTTATAGTCTGGCTAGGTTTAAGCATAAAAACCATTTGGTGAGGGTTGGGAAAAGATCATGTCTTGGATTAGAATACCTTGATTTGGTCGCCACAAACACGGCTGGAAATTGTCCCCAGGTCTCCTTAAAAATATCAAGTGGTGTCACGCCTACAGATGTGAAAAAAAACGCCAGACGTCAGAAATATTCAGTGGTCTCACACAAATGTTGATATGGTACCATGACCCGTAGAAATGTGAATGTATCAGTCGTCTGCAAACTGCCGACATTTCATTCCAGCGACCATGCTGTGAAAAAATGACTGCTTCTAGACGCAAGAAGTGAAAATTGTTTCCGTTGAAAATAACCCTCTTAAAGCCCGCTTGGCTTTAAAGGCATTAGCGTTGCATTGGAAGTCAGACAAACGCTGCTATGAAAAAACGCCACATGCAAACACCTACTGTCACCTAGAATTGCTCTATATTTGCATCAGATGCATCACCAAAGTCTGGCCCCTTCGCTACCATTCTCCTGCGTATACTTTGCTGTTTTTTGTCAGTAAGAACGTGGAATAGGTCCTCAGTTGCATTCCCAACAATCTAAAAAGGGTCTTAAAAAGTCTTAAATGGCTCCTTTGAGTGTTCTCCTCCTGCCAGAGGCAAACCTCCGCTCTGCCAACTTCTCCTCGCTGTTACTTGAAGACAGTTGTTTGCCACCAATAACCATGTCTGCTGGAAACGCAAAGATCGGCCAACCCGCCCCAGACTTCAGCGCCACAGCTGTAGTGAATGGACAGTTCAAGGACATCAAGCTGTCAGACTACAAAGGGAAGTATGTGGTCTTCTTCTTCTACCCCCTGGACTTCACATTTGTGCGCCCCACTGAGATCGTGGCCTTCAGCGACAGGGCAGACGAGTTCCGCAGTGCTGGCTGTGAGGTTATCGGCTGCTCCATAGACTCTCACTTCAGCCATTTGGCATGGATCAACACACCAGGGAAGCAGGGAGGTCTGGGTCCCATGAAAACCCCCCTGGTGGCAGACCTCGCCAAGACCATCTCCAAAGACTACGGTGTGCTGAAGGAGGACGACGGCACTGCATACATTGGCCTGTTTGTGATTGACGACAAGGGCATCTTGAGGCAGATCACCATCAATGACTTGCCTGTGGGTCGCTCTGTGGATGAGACTCTGCGCCTTGTCCAGGCCTTCCAGCACACCAACATGGAGAAGTGTGCCCTGCTGGCTGGAAACCTGGCAGCGCCGCCATCATTCCCGACATTGAGAAGAGCAAAGCCTTCTTCTCCAAGCAGTAAATGTGAAGGTCTTTTGTCGCAAAGCTTATCTTTGTACGTCCAGTCTACAATTGGTGGAGCGACCTCATAGTCTCAAGCACCGAAAGTATAGTTTTTTCAGAAAAAGTTTCAATATTTTTCCTTGCTGTATTGAATCATTTGCTACCATCTTTATTAAAACAGTGGGAAAATTGAAAAAAAAAAAAAAAAGTCTTAAATGTAACTTAATGCTAGATGCTGATCAAGGTGTCCAGGTAGTGCCTGGAGAAAGTGTCCTTCGATAGCTGTGAACCGGATACAGTGGTAGTTCTGGGAAGCTGTTGAGGGATCCTGAACACTTGTTACCATTATTGGATGGTGTATCAACACTGTTAACACCCTCTCAAGTGCAGCAGGGCGAGTTAGTGAGAAAAGAAACCATAATGAGCTTGTATGCTGTATTAATGGGACATATTGTATATTCTATAAATAATTACTGATCTTCTAAAGAGCAAATAATGTATGTTTAGACCCAGAGTTAATAGCTGGAATAATATAATGCGACAGAATTAAATGCCAAGGTAATGAAAAAAACACAGTACTTTCTACCTACAGCATATTTACAGTGTGTAAATATATTCCAAGAACGTTAATGATATCTTGAGGGCATTTTTCTTTGAAGGAATCCACTCAGCGTTGATGCCCAGGTCGGCTTCGGTTAGCTTTTAATGACAAACTGGAAATCATTAGTCGTCTGCTTTGAAAAGCGGTCAAAAGTAAGCAATTATATCCCTACTTGCGATTAGACCCGGAGCTTTCTCCGAGAATTTTGTTTACATCACTTATTATCAGGCGTTTGCTGGCAGGATGCCTTGTGAAAAATGAAGCTACAGCAGAGTGATACAGTAAGGAGAGAGAGAGAGAGAGAGTGGTGGGTGTGGGCAGACTGGCTGGAGCACAGTTTCTCTTGACTTCCTGAGGCCACAGGAAGCTCCATTTGGGGGATTAAGGTCACACTGACTATTCCTTATCTTTAGTGCAGGGTCCACCCTTCAGCCAGCTGGTACTTACTGATGAGATCTGGACCTTAGTGCCTCTGACAGCCAGATTGGCAGTCTATATCCCTCTGCCCCATACCTCTTATCCTGGGCCCTCTCATAATAGAAAAGAAAGCAACAAACAGGGCACACTGAAGAAACTGGTGTAAACCCAGAATCCACTTGTCATCACTCCGACACGGCTTAAAAAAACAATAAATACAGTAAATGATTGCTTTTATGGATGGGCAACATTGCGAGAAGGAAATAGTTGCAGGACTCGAGGCAAACCAAGATTCTCAGTAAACCAAATTAACTGGTGTTTCCTTTTACCTCAGCATTGTTTGCAGGCGCTGTCATGAATTCTTGCTGTATCAGGACATGGGAAAACATTGGGGCTCTTTGAATTTACATTAGAATAGGCATCATTAAACAAATAAAAACGCATTATTCGTTTTTCCCACAGCTCTGTACGTGCTGTGTCGTTAAAACAGGATTTTATACAATGTGCAATTAAAGCATTTGATTGATGTTGCAAGCCATTAATGGAAATGAATGCATTAGGAATAACAGCAACACAAAAGGAACAGCAAAGAGGGAGGTGAGGTGATGCTATCTGGTTTCTACCAGTGTTACTTCGATCTTGAAGTAAACTTTGATGCAACTTAGTTAGATGGAGCCACAAAAACATCTTTGTTAGGTTTAGGCACCAAAACAACTTGGTCAGGTTTAGCACAACAACAACAACTTGGTCAGGTTTAGACAACAACAACAACTTGGTCAGGTTTAGACACAACAACAACAACTTGGTCAGGTTTAGACACAACAACAACAACTTGGTCAGGTTTAGACACACAACAACAACTTGGTCAGGTTTAGACACACAACAACAACTTGGTCAGGTTTAGACACAACAACAACTTGGTCAGGTTTAGTTACAACAACAACTTGCTCAGGTTTAGGCACCAAAACAACCAAGATCATACATTTGGTTAAAATACCTACATTCAGTGCAGGGGGTAGAGATGTAACAAAGGTCCGTGGCTGGAATTTGCTCTGAGGACCTTGTGGTTCATGTTATGCCATTTTAACCCGTAAGCCTGTCACGAGAATGACTTTAGCCATTGAATTTCTATTTTTATTGTAGTCTGCTTTTTACCTAGGTTGTCAACTTACACTTAGAGCATATAAACCTAGCTTGGATGTGAAACAATGGAAGCATCTACAGCGTACAGTGTGAGGAAGGCGTGTAACTTCCCACTTCAGCTGCTACTGCTACTTATAGATGCTGTGTATACATTACTGTCATAGTCATGAATGAGATAAATGTATATTTCAGTCTACTTTACAGTATCTTCTCTCTTCAATCAAACTGGTTGCTCTTCTCAGCTGCTCTGGAATTTACCTTTCGTGACTAAACTTAAGCTGTGACGTTCGCACGTCTGTGACTCCCTGTATGAACAGGTGGTGGATGTAGATGCAGCATTTTCCTGGCACCGTCCTCCACAGGGCCATCCCTGGGTTTTCAGGCTCACTGCTGAGCCTCAGATGCCACTCTGTTGTATTTATATTTCATTTGTATATATGACATTTCTTTGCCTGCTATCTTGTTTGTGCTGACAGTTTTTCCACCCAATAGTATCTGCTCTCTGCACCTGTGCGTTCACACTTCTTTTTCTCAATATTTCTCTCATGCTTCATCAATAATTACTGCCTGACTTGTTCTCCTTCTTATACGAGGTCAGTTCGATGCACAAGGTCTTGTGCTAAACATAAAAACTGTCTTTGCTTACATCGAAATGGTTGCTGCTCCTTTTCGACCTCGTTAAAAATCAACTTCCAGGAAGGAAGTTCATTTCTTTAGAGGAGAACAAAAAGTGCTGTTGTTACTGAAATCATAGCAGACTTAAGTGTAAGTTACATTGCAAAAATTATTACTGTAATTTTAGAGTAAATTACTGGCTAACAACTGCAGTAAATTCACAGTAGTAAACTCTAATTATTTTACAGAAATGTAAAAGAAAGTGACAGTAATATATTTTTTCTTTTAGTGTGAGAATAAAGCATTTTCATGTAAAATGACATTATGCTATTGTAATAAGCATCTGAAATGATTGTAAATCTACACATTTACCATACAAGTTGGCATTGTAGCCTGTTAGCTGTCTGCCTGTTAGCACATTCGCATGTGTACCTTGTTGGAACCCTCCTAGGCCTGTTACCATGTTAGCCTGTGGAGTTTACTGGACCACTTGTAGCCATTTTAGCCTGTAAGCATGTGAACCTTGTTGGACCACTTCTGGGCCTATTGTCTTGTTAGACTTTTATCGGCATGTTAGCCTGTTAGCATGTTGGCCTGTCAACCTGTTAGTGGTCCACACTTATAGGCCTGTTTGCCTGTTGTTAGCATGACAACATTATTCTAATACTCAATTACTGCATGGTGCTGTAGCCTAGTTACAGTATTTCCTTGTAATGTAACATTTTAATCTTCTTTACAGCTGCGTCAGAATGCTGCTTAGATTCAAATTAACAGCAGATTACTATACTATTTCAAAAGATTACCTATCATGCATTACAAACATATAATTTCAGTAGTTTACTCTCAGATTTTACGGTGAAAACCTGTTTTTTGTCAGCTCCTGCTTTTATTACTCATGAATACAGTCTCACTGCAGTTGAATACCACAATGTCAGTTTGTAAATGTGATGTTCTTGAGATCATGTTTTGTATGTATTTTTATAGTTTACAGAAATTCCCATTATGTAGTGTTCATGGACACATAACACTAAAAAAATGGGGATTATCTGTGGTTTCTGTATTTAAAGCTGTGTGGACAAGTTCATAAATCACTCACTTAGCTAATGTGGATATCCCTTTTTGGAGAAAATGACTATAGATTCTGAGGTGATGGTGATTGCAGAATGAAAGTAAGCACATTTTTCATTGTTATCATTCAGACCGGTGCTGACTGCTGAGGACGCCTTTCAGCAAATGATGACACAAGGGGACCCAAACAGGCTGGTGGGGCTGAGGAGAAATGGAAAAACACACTTAAATTCAGCTGCTACATCTGTTAGCTCTTCCTTTTAGGCGTCGTCAGTGCGGCTGGATAAATGGTTATATGATTGAACATGTGAAGAAAAGGTCAGTAAATAATTTTAAGCGCTCCGTATGCGTGGGTGACGGCGACGGGGATATCAACAAAATCCCGAGATTACACTTTTTCAAAGAGCACTCGCTTCAGTGGGAGCTGTATCGCTTCTCTCACGTCGCTGGCTACATCCAAGACGCTTTCAAACTCCCGACTTTAAAAAGGCCGGTCGGAGCCGATGAATTTGACTGTTGCATCATTTGAAAACTAGAAAGGGTTGGTCGCTCAAAAACGCATCTGCCGTCAGCGCTTTTTGAAACACTTCTGTCGCCTGTGGCGGGGAAGCGATAACCCAAAGTTTCCCAAGCGCTCTTATTTTATGGTATCAGATCGATGCAGCTCCATTAAGCAGAGGGATGACGCAGGATGATTCTCTGCAGTGATGGGTAAATATTTGAACGCTGCGTCAGCAACCGCACACGACGCTCGTCATTCTAATCAGTTTCTCATTCGTTTCTATAAAAATCTCACTTCAGGGTCCATTTCATAGCAGTGCGATGCTTCTAATAACATCACATGATCTGTGTCATCAGATAGAGAATGTAACGGAGCTGCGGATCTTCATGTTTCTATAACTGCGGAACACTTTGAGGATAGTTGAGGCTCAATAGTTGTTTAGGCCTCGGTAACAGCAGTTGACGGAACATCTCAGCTCAAGCTCCAATTGAGACGTCGTTCAATCAGTGTGAGCATTTAATGATCCGACACACTCGCCAGTGGATCAACATTGTTTGTCAGCGCCTTATAATATCTTCTATGAGCAAAAACACAAACCCTGTTCTGATCTTCACACTTCTGTGTTTTAGTTCGGTTTACGGAGAGTGACTTGATGGTAAGTTAGGAGATCATTGCTCTGGTTTGAAATGGGGCTGTGCTATATGGCATTATATATATATATATATAAATTGTGTGGAAAAGAAGAACGTACATCGATTCATAAGACGCACTATTCTCTTTATTTTCGCACTTTTTTTGTCAGAATTAATTATATTGGCAGAAATTGTGACTTAGCGAGATATGTGTGGTTATCTGGATTTGAAATGAGCAGCTGGGATCTGAGATTATGGTCGTTTTATAGGTTAAAATGAATCCTTAATGAAGGTTCATCCCCCTCGTCATCATGGTTACAAATAATGACAACGTTGCTGAGGTTAAGGCAGCAGCATACAGCAGTACATCTTGGTAGAACTGAATGTCGGACGGTCGAATAGCTTTGAAAACCCCCTGCCCTCACTCCTCTCTGGTGCTGGAAACGGGGGGTCCTACATGTGCCAATTTCTGTAACTTTCCAGAAACCAACAATCCAACATTCACACCATTTCATGCAGCAGGTGGTCAGCTGTCAAGAGTTTGAGTTTCTCTCTGCAGCTCTCTTTTTTTTTTTCATTTATCAGACATCTGTTTATTACCTCTGCCAAGGAGGTTATGTTTTCAGCCGTGTGTGTCTGTTTGTTGCTTGGTCTGCAGGATTACACAAAAACTGCTAAATGATTTCCGACAGGATGATGGAGGACGGGACTCAGCACAGAATAGACCTTAGACTTTTGGTTTGGATCTAGATAAAGGGACTGAGCCAGGGTTTTTTTTCTCCTCACTTTCATCGACATTGCAAGACAGCACATATTTTAAAAAAAAATTCTTAATTTCTTGGGAAATAACAGATTTAGATGGCTGGCATATAAGTGAGAACAATCGGATGCATATCCTATATTTGGTGATCATAAATTAGGGTTAATGGCTGGATTAAAATTTAAAGTGATACAGAGCTATTGAGGTTTGATACTGGATTAGCCTTGTCTAGGTTCGGATAGCCTGTGTTATTTGATTTACTCACGAATGGGAGGGTAGACGTGTAGTTGAACAATGACAATAATTTTATGGCCTCAGACGCAATCAGTATTTTTGAAAATATAAAATAAAATAGTAGAAACAAAACAGAGCTCTTTCAAAGTGCAAAATAATCGTAAATAAAGTAAAGTTCAAATGAAAGCGTCCTTTCTTTGCGGAATCCTCCTTTAATGGCTTCAAGGTCAGAGTTCATTTCCTTCAGAGGCACTTCTGAAGGGAAGGAGGTGAAATGTTCCTTCGACTTTGCGTAGCACGCTATTTCTAACACTACCCGGGTAGTTTTAATGGGTCAGTTCTTATCTGTTCCTGAATGAATGGAATGAGTCGATGGTCCTGATGTCCTCTGAGGGCGGACCCACGGCTGGCCACACCGGTTCTGAGTCGTCCACAGTCGATCGTCTCTTGGGCTCGCTCGCCACTGAACCTGAAAGAGATCAGATACTGAATCATCCAATCCTAGTCCAAGATAAAAAACAATCTACACACACATAGTGCAGAATGCATAAATTACTATCTTATCTTTCTATCCGTCACTAGACCTCGTTACTTATTTCCATCAATCAAAGTATCTTTTCAGGTATAACCAACTACTCAGGATATACAGTACTACAATCCCTGTGAAATGAAATGTTCTCTACACATACGTCTTTTAATATATTCAACTTTTTACAACATCAAGATGAACTGTATTACCACTATCTATTGAACAAATGCATTTTAGCAACCAAAATGCAATAAACTACACCTGTGACATCGCAGTGAGTGACTACCCCTTTTAACAAAATGACTTTCAGTATAAAACAAACCAGTGTAATGCACCTTTAATGCTGCACCACGGCGCTATCAGTACTGTACTGCAGTTATCACTTTGGCGTGACTAAATTAATTGCAGTATTAGCATCCATCTAATAAGTACTGAAGCATGTAGCGGCAAGAACAAGCTTCAGGTCTGGACCTCTGCCATTTATTCACTTTAACCCATGTAACACGCTCACAACATAGCAACAGGTGAGTTCAAGATCACGCAGCGCTGCCTAAATCGTGATGCATCCTGGGTAAAATGTGTCCATGATGACGTGAATGGGAGTGGTTTCTGCTCCACATTCGATGTCACGTGACGTTAAGTTATCGCGGGAGCATGGCGGCTGCAGAGCAGTTGAGCAGTTGCTCTCCAGGTGCTGCGCGAGTCTAGACCCACCTTCATGACGTCAGGACTTTGCCCTAATTGGCTTTTATCTACGCTGACGTGTATGACGTGTGTTTCGATGAATTTCCATATCCATAAGCACCTGTGACACTTTTCTACTCAAATATCACACCCTTTCAGATAAGTAGCAGCCGTATGGCTGCACCTATGGGATAGTCGACATGAATAAACCTATAAAATCCTTCATGTAACGCAACAACCTTGAAAGATCAGAATCAGAATCCTTTCCCCAACACGCATCACTATGAAAACGATAGCCATTAGCATCGAGGCTAGCGCCGTTAGCGATCTATTTTAAGACCTTCTAGGCGACTTAGTGATACAATCTGTACCATGGTAGTGTTAAACATTAGGCAGTAAAACCGTAGCTCCGACTGGTTTTAAGGGAAGTATCTAAACAAAGGCAGCATGTGGTTAACTAATGTCAACAAGCTAACATTGAGGGTTTAGCCTATTAGCTTACCGGAGTTGACACGGAGAGGGTTCACAGGACGGACGCGGCTCCTCACGTTCACTTTCACACACTGTAATCACTTCCCGATAAACAAACAACGTATGAGTAGTTGGTATTAGGTGATTAATCATTGATTTATGACTTTTATATAGTATTTTCATACCGGGAGGTCTAAGCTTGTTTGTGAAGTACTTTTCAGGGGGACGTCTCCGAATGAGCGCGCTAACACGACGATACAGGGCGGCAGCGCCCCCCTCTGTTCGGGAATGAAATTACACCTGTAAATAACATGTATAGGATTAGTAACTCTATGTATGTTCATGTGGGTTACACCTGCAAAAAAATGTGAACATAAATTCCTTTAGCCACATATTTAAAACAATATCACATATCCTCTTTAAGTATGGCAGTTAACACTCATGGGTTAAAAAGGTCATTGAACAGCTTCATCACTTTGTCACAATTTTCTTATGTGGAAATACTCAAAATTGGAGATTTTAAATTCATCAGGAAGATGTAATTTTGGTTTAGCACAGACAAAATGAAATTTTCCGCATAGCTTTTGGTGAGCAGGGTAATTATTACTTTATAATTCCGTACACGTCAGGGATCATTTTAGATTTTACTTATAATTAGTCTTCTCCAGACAAGGATGAGGATAAAAGTACTGAGCAGCACGTTGTTCTTTTAATGCACAATGATAATGATTCCCACTTTCTGTCGTCCAATATTGAAACACAGAAAACATGTGGCGGTAAAGTTCCCCCTTTAAAGCCGCTCACATGGGCCACACGGGGAAAGAAGAAAAAAAAAAAAAAGAAGTATGGACGAAATCAGATTTGATACAAATTGCATTTGCTCCCAAGGAGGAGACATTGAAACCTTTTTCGCTAGAATAAGCTGACAGTGATTTCATTTGTCTAAGTAGATAAATCATACATATTGAACTTGTCTCTCACAGCGTGTCACTGCTCAGACCTGATTTAATTTGTTTCATTTCTGGTGGAGCAAGAAGGAGCCACGCTTAAAACTTAGAGACTCTGAAGGTTACACCATTCCAGCATTTTAATTAGTGGCACAGTCCCCCTCCTCTCCTCCATCCCTCAACCAGATGAGTTAGGGCCGACTGAAATTCTTTATTTTTTCCCAATTTCCTCTTTTCAGATGTCTTTGATTTGCGCATCCGTTAAAAAAAAAAAAAAATGCGTTTGGATGAGTCTTTTTCTCACCACATTCTTGCCGTCGACCCTTTGGAGAGTTCGGACGTCTGTGCTGAGGCGCTCGCTATGGATGCCTTAAAATCGAATGAGAGAATTTCGAACAGCGCCCTGGAAAATGCTCCGCCAAATTGGGTGGGGTTGGAGGGTTCAAGTGCACCTGATGTGAGATCAATTGTGCGGGAGTGCGGCGGTAACACTTATGATGCTCTTTTGCGGTGGGGTGGGGGCGGCGGCGGCGGATGCCATGTCTGACAAGAGGACAGAGGCAGTCACAGGAAAAAAAAAAAAAAAAAGCGGTGATGAAAGACAAACCATTTGTGCCCACGACTGAATACTGAAAGCTATATTTTACGGCTGCTATTCTACCAAATTGCTTTTGTGCGTCAGGGTGGCTTTTTAAATAATGCAATCGGTTAAAAGCTCTCTGTAAAGGCTATGCTTGTATAGCGTGGGAGCCGGAATGGAATTGAGTGCATTTTTTAGGAAAGAGGGTTATAATTTATGCGCCATTGAAATATGGCCACTTTGTGTTTTTCTTTGCCACTTTGATTCAACAGGGTTCAACATGTACACAATCTGTTTGAAGATGGGTTCAGAGCCCCCGGCGTCCTGTGTCTTTAATAACAGTCATTCCGACCCGTCTGGACGGTTTTTGATAGCGGCTTTTTTTAAGAGTATTATGATACAATGATGCCAACATGTGGCCTCATGCTTCATTTTGCCTTTTCAAACAATTTATGAAAAATCACGCCTGCCCGCTGGAGCACCGTCGCTGACACGTCGGTGTTTTGTACAGTGGCAATAATGAAGCTGAGAGCGGCACGCGTCTCCCTCACCTCTGCCTCCGCCGCTGGTGTAATTAAAAGCTGTAAGTGGCGGTTGTTAGCATGGTCACGCATTCATCAGGGAGGCGTAGCTTGTTGACCCTCCCCACCAACGGCTGCTGCTGCTTCTCATTGGCAAAACACACGGTTCACCCTCCGGACAGGGGCTGACAAAATGATGGATCAGTTCTTCCATATTGGCTTGTTGATCCATAGTCACCCCCTCCCTTCGCCCCATACCGACAGAGGGGATATTGGCATTTGCCACTCAGCCGGCTGCGCCCCCAAGTCCCATAACTGCTGATTAGTCAAATGAGTCCCGGCCTGTGGAATAATTAATGTTTAACATTGGGATCTTTACTCTGCGGATGATCGAACGGCACCGAGGTGGAGCGCGGTGGTGGAGATTGGACAGCGGGGGCCCGGCACCCCGTGAGGAGGGAGGCTGCAGCCTGATCGGTGTTAACGTTAGCCCGGGTTAACCTTAGGAGGCTCGTGAGCGGCTGCGCTGTGGGGCTGAGGGAGGGATTGCTGTCTGACATTGGACCTAGCATTTAATTGTCTCTTAATTCATTTGTTTATTGCTTATTGAATCAAGGAGGCCGTTTATAGCAGCGGGGGAGGGAGAGAGGGCACGTGTGTTTGTCTTAATGACTCTCAAATGTCACCAAGACTTTTTTTTTTTTTTTTTTTTTTTTTTGCTGTTAGGTGTTTGCTGTGACAGCTGTGCTGCTTCTTCCAGTTTGAATTCAGCTACGGTGGCAGCATGTCTGCAGGGATCGCGGCATTGGCCTATAGGTCTGTTGGTCAGTCGGTCCCCCACCTCGGTCGAGAATTATCAATCTCAACTGCTACCGTATTTTACACACATTCATAGCCCCCAGAGGTTGGAACCAGTTGACTTCATCCTCTGATTTTTCATGCTGTTCCATCAGCAGGTTGACATTTTTGGCTTTTAGTGAAATATCTTTTCAGTGATTGGATAGTTTGCCATTAAACTTGACTTTTGCCTTAGTGCCACAGGAGGTTCACATTTCTGATTCGGGGTGAAATGTCTCTCCAGCTAATCAGCTCTACAGTTAATTGATCATGGATGGCATTGTTATCTTGGATGGATAGTTAAAAAGCTGTTAACATACCTTTGTGGGTCCTTAGTAAAGTGTATGTGTGGGAAACACTGTAATATGTCTATTTTTGTCAATTTTTAATATGAGTTTTGTTAGCCTGGTGCACTGTGCCGGCCAGATACATCGGCATAAAGTTGAGGTCGTTATTATGCAAATACAGACACGGCAAACTCAGCGCGGTGTATCCATCATGTATCAGGCGACAGGTTCTCTTGCGTTCCATAGAATGTTGACTCCACTGACTCGATCTGTCATCGCATCCAGTCCAACTCGTCCTTCATAGCCGCTACTGTGGCTGTAGACTCTTTCTCCAGTTGGATTTTTAGTCCATCACGTCTCAGTCATTTTATCAGATTGATCATTGTGTGAAATATCCAAGTCATTGTTTTTTTCATTGTCAGTCAGTCGAGCAAAACTGTCAAATTTTCAAATGTGAATATATGCTGGTTTTCTTTGTCCTTTACACTATTGAAGAAATGTCCCTGTTTTCACACTCTTCATAGTCTAAATAATGAATTGCCTCATCACAAAGCTCTGCAATCGATAATGATTGTTATTAATCATTACAAACCGTACAGGCAGAATTTTTTGGCTTACTAATCAAAGGAGGCTAATTCACGACACAGCTTGTAACCTTGACGCGGTCCCATTCATTTTGAGGCGATGAATCACGTCTCTGTTTCGAGCATTAGAGAGGAGAACAAAATAAACCCAACGATCTCAACATGATACAAAAGAATTAAACTCAACCCCGCTCATATTCGTCAACACCGCGTCTGAAAGCCCCCCCCGAATGACTCGCAGGTATGTTTGAATTGGATGTACGATTTTTCATTTTGAAGTAATGAAATATTTAAGGGGCAGACAGAAGTCTGCGCGACACGCTTGACCTTCACGGCAGAAAGTCTGCCCCAGTTATTACAGTATTTATGTGGCTGTGCCCACCCGCGCATGCACGGATATAAAAATATTTAATTACTCAATTAACTGAGGTGGAATATAACCCTGCAGGAAACAGGTGAG
Source organism: Spondyliosoma cantharus (assembly GCA_900302685.1). Taxonomy (NCBI): domain Eukaryota; kingdom Metazoa; phylum Chordata; class Actinopteri; order Spariformes; family Sparidae; genus Spondyliosoma; species Spondyliosoma cantharus. The sequence goes on along the minus strand of OMLP01040881.1, from coordinate 30,730 downwards.
GGAAGAGGGCGCACGTGACCAAACTCAGCAATAGGGGAACTCCATAGAGGAACGCGGATTAATGGCGCAAATGAGAATATGCTTTTTGTGTTCGGGTGTTATATTAATACGTTAATTTACATGGGTTTTTTTTTTTTTTGGGGG
>OMLP01040881.1:0-22075 GCA_900302685.1 Spondyliosoma cantharus | reverse complement strand
CAGGGGGGGGGGGGATTGATTGAATTTTATCTTGATTTCATAAAACATTTAGACAAACCAATTAAAGAGGTGGCCGACTGCCGCCACCAGCACTTAATCCATCATGCTGTCATGGGGGTAGAATCAGATTGACACTAATGTAGTCGATATGTTGGTGTATTTGCAATCTGGTACAATAAAGTGGAAGTTGATGAGAGTAACCTGAGGAAGGAATCACGATTGGTTATGAGGGCGGCGGAGTTTTGACAACGAGCGTGGATTTTTTATTTTTTTTTGATCACGGCGAACTTTGACTCCGCTCGTTTAATTTCCCGCGCATCACGCCTCACAATGCAGCAGATCCATTGCGGGCCGATGCTTTTTTTTTTTTTTTTTTTTTTTACTGCAGTGCGGTCCAAATATTATAATAAGATGGATGGCTACTGCACATTCTCCTGGAGGACTGGCTTTCTTGGTGCTGTCCACCAACTGCAGGTGAAATACAGCACAGGCCATTAACATGCAGTGGTTCTCCCTCGGAGTTAACGACGTACTCCCACAGAACTCCTTCTCCCTTTGTTTTAAGGCAGGCTTCTTAATTACTGGCTGTCCCATTCACGTTGTAAATGGCCCTTTATTGCCATTCTGTAATCAGAATAAATCCTCTAGCCTATTCACTGGCCTGATACCCCTCCATTGATTTACAAATGACCCATGTATTATTAATCCAATGTTTTCCCCCCTTTTTACCTCATTATAAGCCCTATCTGCGAGTAAAGGGCACCTCGCTACAGCGTTATCACACCTTGCGGTGTTCCTCCAGGAGTCCGTCCGAGGTTTGTTTTTCGATGTGATGCTGGTGTTGTGTTGATAACAGAGAATAGGCAAAGGAGCGCGCTGATACCAACGCTTCCTCCTACAGTTAATATGGAGCCATATCGCTTTTATCTGCTCCTTTGTGGATTTTTTTCTTCTCCTTTTCTTTAATCTTCGTCGAAAAGACAAAAGTACACGGTGACATGGAAAAAGCTGTATAAAATGTACTTTTGGGCAGGAAATTAAAAGTTCATAGCCATCCGAGGCGGCGGCGGCGGCGGGGACAAAACAAACAAACCGAAACAGACTTCCGCTGCTTTGATGGATGGCGCCGGACCTAAAAGCTCGCTGTCGTCTTATCTTCTAACATGTATCTTTTTTTTCTTTTTTTTTTTGCGACAGATATTCTGATAATATACATCTTAGCGCTCCTCACTCCAAGATGGCACGCGAGCGGAGGAGAGCTCTTAACGCGGGCAAGGACGCGGAGACATTGTAACGCAGCACGAGACACGGAACAGCGCGATCCAGAGGGACTTGTCATTTAAAACCGAGCAAACATCTCACTGCAGCCATCCCCAGCAGCTCGTAAATGAAACCGAAGATGCTTATCTTCGAGATGCACATTTTCGCTTCCTCGAACCACTGAAGCGGCCAAACACTGGGGATTAAATAAGATGTCTTTATTGACCCTTTAGTTTCACATTACGGCCTGAAATGAGATCATAGGAATGATAGAGGCTCTGATCAATGCCTCGGTGGAGCACTGAAATTAATAAAAGTCACGGCTGTATTGATGAAGCCTTTGGCAGATAAAGGCTGTCGAGGAGCAGTGGATATAACTCGTGCAGTCATTTCTTCCTCCCCCCCACCCTCGCAGATCTCTCCAATCTTTATCTGCCTGCGCGAGCTTGCAACAATTCTGCGGAGCAACATGCTCCGGCTCCACTTTCAAGCATTCAGATAGTTTGACAGATTGAGGGTGTAACTTGGAGAGAAGTTAAATATTGAGAAGATTACAGACCAGCAGGAGTTGGCGCGCCGCTTAATATCACACAGATAAGTTGACTTTGAAAACCATCGTTGGCTAGATAACGGTGAGAAAGGTGGCGCAGGACAATTCATACCGGAGGCCTGCGGAATTAGAAAGGCCGTCTCCCGAGCTTCCGCGGGAAAAATCACCGTGACATCACAAGGCCGTCGTCTACTATGTTACACGGAGGAGAAAATGGCACGAGAACAGGATTAAAAGTGAACTTTGAGGCGACACGAGCGTCTCACACACAACCGGCGACGCTCCGCAGTCGAATGTACAGACGCCGAATGCAGTCATCAATTCTAATCAACATGCCGCCTCGAGTCCATTGTCCTCACAGTTTCATCTCCTTCAATTACCACGGCAAATTGGCTTTGAAGCCCGAGAGTCGACTCAAGCAGTTAATTTTTAAGCAGCCTTATGAAGCTGGGTGTGGTGCACATTTGGCCGCATTAACTAATTTATTATCTTTCATTCGCGGCATTGTCCTCGGAGGGGGCGGGGGGGGGATGCGTCTGCGTTTGACATCACCTGCAGCGGGGAGTCCATGCATTAAAGAGGGGAAGTGTTTGTTAACTTTGCGCGCCACGTCTCGGCGCTGTTCAAACAATGAATAACAAAGAGGGCTCAAGGAATTTCTCGTACGGAGAGCAAAGAGAGCAAAGGCGCTTTGCATATCCACAATCTGTCAGAGAAATAAATAAATTAAAGCGCCGCGCTTCCTCAAAAACAAACAGCTGTCAAAAAGTCACTCAGGGGCACCTCGCACACACACCTCCATCCCCCCGGAAATCAAATCCCAACAAAGAGGATCCTTTTTTATTGTATTCCGCTTTTTTTTTTTTTTTTTATTGCTCCGTTCCTTTGTATGTTTCCATCTAAGAAACAAATCAAGCAAATAACATCCTCGGAGGTGTCTGTGTTTTAATGCGATGTCTGCCGCACGGCGTCTCACTACAAAGTAATCCGTCTTTAGCCCGAGGACGTGCCTGTGATCTCCGCTTTGAGAGAGCCAAAGAGACTTAGCAATAAAAATGTCATTATTATCGTGTAGTACCTGGCGCTAAATGCAAATAACACAAATTAAGGGGGAGGGAGCGCTTTGTAAACAAATGCAACAGTCGGGGATGAAAAGCAGAGGGAATGTTTCCCCCGCTGTTTTCTAAGTGGTGACGCAGGTTGTTCGCACGTCACCTGAATGCATCACGGAAACAGGACGATTCGTCGGGTTGAGTGACAACCTGAACCCGCTGCTTTGGAATATTTCATTTCTGTGCAAGGTACAAGCACAAATTGTTGAACTTGTTAACCTTAATATCAACGTTGCAAACTACATACACTATAAACTTCTTATTGGTTCGGTTTCCTCCCCACATATGGCACTTAATGCACGCCTGTCCATCGTAGAGGAGGGAATGAAGCGTCTGAGCACACAGGGTGCCATATGTTGTGCAGATTGTAAAGCCCTCTGAGACAAATATGTCATTTTTGGCTACGCGAATAAGCCTGACTTCAGGAGAGGGGCGAGGCAGTTTGGTTAGCAGTCGCCATATTAGCGGCAAAACATATGAAGCATTAATGACAGTGAGCACGTCATCAAACGGCAGCGAAACCTGACGGCATCTGGTGTTTGCTCAGAGGCAGGATGTCGTGATGTCGTGATAGAGCGGCGAAGCTCTTAAAGGATAAGTCCGCTAAAGTTATCTAGTTACCGCTGTGTCGACGAAAAAGTCAGGTGAAGTCGTTTCTGTGTCGATAGCGCAGCGGAAAAAAAGTCACATGAATCATTTTCATAGTTGCCAGTTTAGTATTTTGTATGAAGATAATGTGGTCCCGCCGACAGCAGCATCATTGGATCAGATTAGAAAGTGGATTGTTTGGGAAGGAAATCAAAGTCGATGTATTCTGACATTTAGTCTGAAGGATCAATATCATAGTGTGTTTCAAGCTTTTAACAATCAGAAGGAATCAAAAGGACTATGTTGATGTTGAGTGTTCTGACTCTTTTGATCTGAACAAGTGGGCTTAATTGTAATTGTAGGGACTTGTTACGGTTTGGATTTCAAGTGACACGGCTCAACAGGTGCACGCACTAAAGCTCTTAAATCTAACGTGTTTGGTCATGTGTTTTACCCTTTTCGTAAATGCCTCCATGTCGGGAAAGGTCACAGAGGCACGACACAGAGCCCCGGCGTGTCTTCACCCTGTTACGCCGCCTCGCAGCGAGGTGCTCTGCGTATCTCAATCCAGTCTGACAGCATCATTTTCATCTGACATCACGATGACTGCCGGCTCTCGGCGCTTCGCTCCTCCACTTAATGGAGTCACCTATCCGTGTAAATCTAGGCTGCGTACGGGAAGTCACATGTCCTCGAACCTCGAAATGAAACACGGGAATAATAATTATGACACGTGGTGACATGAGGCAGAAAAAGGTCAACGGGAATTGAAATGTAGTATTTCTGCATGCAGAAGCACGCTGGACGGCCAGCAGCTGTGAATGAAGTGAGAAATTCTCCCTATAAATAAAAAATAAAAAGATAATAACTGGACATAATTCAGTTTGGAGCTATTTCTATAGGGAGTTCGGTTGCAGCTGTGTAGAGAGAGCAAATTAAAGGTATATTTCACTGATTTCATGTTATCAAGCTTAAAAAAAAGATATGACAGAACACAGATAGCACTATTTAAGCCCTGGGCAGATAGAAAGCATGTCTACAGATGCACATATCACTCTGAGAGGCTGCAGGAGAACCTGAGGCTTCGGTGTATCTCCTGACGCCGCCTGTCCAGGGTTTTTAAGGATAAATCACCATCGAAATTTAAGTAGGCGCACTCCATCAGCTGTAAGAGGCAAAAACACTTGCTTTGACATGTGACTGGGGTGTGGTGAGAGGAGCTGGAAAGGTTTGACGGCTCCAGAGGAGGGCAGCAGCAGCAGCAGTTTTCTTTCCAGTGTGATTCAGTGTTGATGTGATGTTTTAATTGATTGTTTTTGAGCAGAAGTGTGCCAATTTGCTGCGGCTTGAAAACACACTGTAGGTTAAGGTACAGGCTTGTTGAGCAGGTAAGTGTGTGTGTTTGATGTGATTTATGTTTCGGAGCTGCTGAACAGTGATTTCTGATGAAAACAGACAGACTATTTCTGGGTGCTGATAATTGAAAATCGTTCTAAATGCTGGACCACAATACGAGATCATTAACTGAGAGGGATGCCAATTTACCTCCCGGCTGATTCCCCCTAAAACGTGCGACACAAATTGGGACGTCTTAAAATGGACCAAAATCGCAATTCACATTGAGCGTTAACGAACTGTGCAAGCTATTTTAAACCTTAACCTCTGTTGCGTATAGCTAGTTAATTGTTGGGTAACACTTTTTAGGACTATATAGTAGATAATGATGAGTTACTAGAGAATAGACAGGGAACTACTACATTAATTAATCATTAGGTAATAATTAGTTCATAAATATCTGAGAATCAACATTCTGACCAGTTTGTTCATCGGTTGTTCCTGATTAATCATCATCCAGCTGCTTAGTGTCACAGACTAGTCCCATCATTAGTTACTAATTACTTAATCATTAGTTACTCTTTTTGTGCACCTTCAAGTACAGCGAAACATCATACTGAGTAGATACGCAACAGACTCATTAGTTACTAATCACTTAATCATGAGTTACTCTTTTTGTGCACCTTCAAGTACAGTGAACCATCATATGGAGTAGGTACCCAGCAGACTCATTAGTTACTAATCACTTAATCATGAGTTACTCTTTTTGTGCACCTTCAAGTACAGTGAACCATCATACGGAGTAGATACTGAAGAGTCTCTCGTTACCGCTCTTGCTCCTCAGTAATTACTCAGATCTTTTGTAAAGTGATAATCAATTGTTGTTCTGTAAGTGGAAATGTTCACCAAATCCAGTTTGGCGTACTGCAGTCGCTGCTATCTTCAGTTGGATTTGGTTTGAATTTTTGCACAGAAAAAAGCAACAACTCGTGTCTTCACCCTGTGATGCAGCTCAGCATGCGGTGCAAAGCAATTCTGGAGTGTCACTGGTCGTACTGTTTCCTCGCTGTGCGCTCTGCGTTCATGCAGTGGACTTGTGCAGTGGTGTGCCTAGATTTCTGGGGACTGGTGGGCAGGCTGCAGAGAAGGAGGCATTTTGAATTATGGATTCTGCCCCTGCTGTTTTTGGGCCTGTTTTCTTGTTTTTTGGCAGTTTAGTGCTGAGGATAAGTTTGCATTTAATTTTTTAGACGTGAGCAGGTGGGCGGAAGCTGCGTTGGCAAGCTCCCTTGGTGGTTACACACAGTTTCACCCTGTATTACCACCCCTGCAGAGCAACAATAATTACCGAACCACTTATGAGGCTTAAATGACAGCAATGCAATAATCCAATTGCATTTTTTCCCCGATGGAATTTGATGCTTTTAACCCTCTACAGCATTAATTATGCTGTTCATGAGGCAGAGATGACTATCACATTTTCCACACTCTGCCTTCTGAAAGACAAAACACCGTTCTTACAGTCATAAATGGCAAATGTGTTCTTCTCAAGGAATATCGTATACGGGCCGAGAATGTTTGGCTTCTGTTTTCCTTTCTAAACTGGTGAAACCTTACTCGACAAAAATGCCTCCAGGTCAGATGTTAGGCTCTAAAACACTGACCAGGTTCATTATTTCATTACTTTACATTTCGATACTGGAGCTCAGTATCAACATTACATTATGTCTATATGTCTTTTAACCATCATTGTGCTTCTTTGGGGGCAGCATGTAGCGGGATATGTCGGGATGTAACACGTAAAAGTCTTTTCCATTGGTCTTCCTTTCAACAAACAGCTAGCTTAGCAAACATATCAACCTTGTCAGTAACATTAGACAACTAGATGCCTTTACTAGCTAAATAGCCAACGTTAGCAACTTTTAGCATCAAAATGAATCCGTTCGGTCACCAAGATCGATCTCCAGCAGTGGAAATCAACCCCAAGGTCTCGTTTCACCTTTTTTCTACGCCACCTAACATGGTTTCTTGTTCCTTGGTTTGAATACGCCCTCGGTGACTCATTATCGCCCCATTGAGGTAAAAAGTGGTAGTACGAGACGGGACCAGCCGATGCTCGCTGGTTAGCATGCTAACTTCAGCAGAGATACTATCTCTGCAACACAATACATATACGTCTTTGACAAAACGTCCAAACTGCTCTTCTGTTGATATTTTGGGTTAGCTTTCGAATGTTTTAAACAAAGATTCTGGCCATATACATCTCCTTTAAAGATTTGTGCTTTTACGTCAACAAGCCTCTGATTGAAGGGCGTCGATTAGTCCCCATGCCAAAATGCGACATCATACCCACAGGATGTTGTCATCACCGATGTCATTGGCTGTCGCAACATGTGTAAAATGTAGATTGTGAGGGGTTAAGAAGACGTTCTGTCGTCTCACCGCAACAATATGCGTCTGAGATATAAAACACTGCATTTTCACTGTCTGTTATCTGCAACCTGTCTGTTCTGAGCCCGGTTCTTACTGAGGATTTTGCTGCAGTGTATATTGTAAATGTCACGGTGCACTGCCGTTGTGCTTGTTACCACTGCTGCTTGCTCGCCGTCATTTTAGCGCTATGTCCTCTTGCAGGTGACACAGCACTTGGCAATAATAATTTGTGACCCTGCAATATGCTGTCGCCTCTTAACTGACACATAGGAATGGTAATAAATGCTCGACGACGTGGATTACATGTGGAAAAACAGTAATTAGCCTCATTTTCCAGTGATTGTCAGACGCTCGGGACGCCATTTGTGGCATTACAGCCCATGCCTGAATGTATGACGGATGATATTTCTGAAGCAATGCAACAAGTCAGTTACAAACAAGAACAGGCTAAAAATTTAATTTCCAGTGATGCGAAATGGATGTGAGGAGAGAAAAAAAAAAATCGATGGAGAAAGTGAGAGGAAGAGAAAGTGCAGGAAGGGAAAATTCAAGTGAAAGTGAAAAAAGTTCTGGCACATCAATCCTCACGGCCAGCTGTCTGAGGTGACATTTCATTAGTACATTTTGTCAATAGAGAAATCGTGTGCAGAGGAAGCGGTAGGGTGCGAGTAACAAGGACGGACAGAGACACACAGAGATAGAGAAAGCCTAAGAAGGTGAGGAAAAGAGCACAGTCCTTTTTCATTAGACCCATCCTGATTCCAGCCATTTGGAAATTAGAGCCACTGTGGCTCTAGGCGTGATGAGAGAGAAGGTGGGTGTCCCTCTTCCATTTTAAGTCTCTATCAATCATCCGCCCTTCGCTTCTCCACCCCCCGCCGATGTGGCATCGCCAGCCCACGTGTGTTTCCGCCCGCTCGGGGTCCAAGAAAGTTGTCGTTCATCCTTCCCTCCACCCGCCAAGTGGCAGATACATTTGAAGGAAAATCACCGGCATAACGACTCCTGCCATTTCCCATAACGTCCTCATCCATCAATTAAGAGGTTTCCAGTAAGTGGGAGATGGATATGGCAGAATAAGGCCAGACTTTTTGATGACTATAGCACAGGGGGAATCAAGGGCCCCACTGTTACCCCTGTGTAAGCCCATAATCACAGCAGTGGCTGCAGGCAGTCTGAAGCACGAGGGGTACCGTCGATCACAACGCTCACAGGCTGTGCACACCAATGGTGGCTTGATTTGGGGTTTGTGTGCAAAGTGACGGCTTTTTTTCCTTCAAATGTCAAATACTGAAATAGTCCAAGTGACACTGAAGCTCTAAATATCTGTTCTCGCATCTCGTACAATCCTGGAAACATTTGGTTCGACTGTACTTAAGTGATAAAGTGTGTTGTTTATAAGTCACATTTCCACTGCAGTCATGGAGAAAGCAGTTTGGTTTAGGTTATGGCTTGAGGATGGAGGATGAGTCAAACGCAAAGCAGGCGACACTTTATTTGTTTGATTTAAGGCACTTTTGACTCATTATTACTCACTGATAGTGATGCATTTTCTGAAAGATCTCTCATAGAAGAGGCATCTGTTGTCTTGTCAAAGTCTTTGTTCCACTGAGGGAGTAACTGAGGTCGCCTGCCTTCAGACTGCAAAGCGACTTAACTGTTATCAAACTACTTATTTACATGTTGAGCAGCGAGGAGCAACATCAGCGGTCACTGAGAGTGTTGTTCGTATAAACACCTGTTCAATGTAAGTCCGACGTTTCCTCTCTGCTGAGCAGGTAGAGTACAGTCTGTGTATTAGTGTCTTTTTGCTGAAAAGGAGAGAGAGAGGTTAGAGAAAATGTTAAAGATTTACTGTGAAACCAAAACAAAGATCTGAAAGACACTAAAAAAAAAAGGCCAAAACCGCAAAGTCGAGTGATAATTCTTTGTGTATTCGTCGATACTTTTTTCGATACCTTGTTCCATTTTACACCAAATTATGTTATGTGTTACGAGTTATTCTATTTCGTTTAGTAGTTAAATTAGCTTGATATCATTGTTGTTCTGCAAAAATAAATCATTGGAACCTGTTCGCTCAGCAACCGAAGAAACTCGAGAGTTATTTTAAAGGAGCCCTTCAAATTGTTCTTTATGGGAGCTTTTTCTTCGGGTGCCAAATACATAACAAGCTATAGAAATCGAAGTCGAACTTCAAAATGCGAATCGGAGAGCCACTGCTGCATCGCGGGCTTGTGTCGTACGTAGTTAAAAGGCTAAAAACAACCAAGCTAATCCGGCAGGAGTCAAAGCAGTGCAGCCCGGTGAGCTACACCTACAGCTAAGAAAACTTTAGATCCCAAAGTCAAATGACTAGAAACTTTGACGTTGTAAAAGCATACAGGAAAAAAAAACAAAACACCTGGGACCCAAGAGGGTAGCTTGAAATATAGCTTATAACTGGATAGAAGCGTCAGTTCGTCACAGAGTGTTTTGAGGAGCGCCGCCGTCTCACAGCCGCTAAACAAAGTCCACATACACATGGAGACATGGGGCAAAAATGGCGTCCTGCCAGTTCCAAAATAGAGTCCTTGTTGTTTGAGAGTGTCCTTGAAACGTTTGTGTTTTCGAGGATAGTCGAGCCATCGGCGTGCAGGACATAGTGTGTTCCGGCTGTTTGTGGCCGAATAAAACGAGCCCTTACTCAAAAACAGAGACGTGGCCGAACCTCATAACCTCTGATAAGCTCTGCAGTGTAACAAAGCCGAGCATATATAACCACCCTGATATGTAAATAGCAGCATCAACCTGCCAGCTCCCACTTCCAAGCGTTCCCACCCTTCACAGCCCACTTAGCCCACATTCCCCCAGCACTTCAGCGCAGCCTTTGCTGCTACTAGTTCAACAGTGATCCACTGGGCTTCTCGTTGACTTTCCCTAAACTGCCTCCGCTTAGAAGCTCGCGCGACGCACATCACAGGCAGCAGACGGGGGAAAAGCCGTCAGTTTTCAGTCTTTTCAAGTGCAGAGCGGAATACCTTGAGGCTCTCGCCGTGTGAGACGCCGTTTCCAGATCGAGACCCCCCCCCCTCACTCACTCCTCGCCCTTTCATGTTGGTCCAAGATGTGTGTTTTTTTTTTTAACACTTCTTATTTGCCCACAGTGCTCCACGGGGTCTGCATCACGCTGGGACACACAACATAGCAGATAGCGAAAAAAACAAAAAAACAAACAGAATGAAACAAAAAGCCGCGTCGGGAAGCTTTAGTTTAATTGTTAATTGTCGCTGGGTACAGTCTTCAGATAATTAGACCTTTTGGGGTAAACAAACACAGCACTCCACCGCTCGGGAGCAATCGGCTCTGTCTATTGTTTTCATGTGCATCACTTGACAGTAGATAAATAATAATTAAGTGGCGATAATCGGGATGAACGAGGTCTGTGGTGTCCCGGAAGGACCCTCACCCCCGAGTATTCACGTCCACTGGCGAACGCCTCGCAATGCGCAGACACCAAGCGGCTTCTTTATCGCCGAGAGACAAACACATGTGGCAACAACAGGTGCGATCAGCAACGCAGTTCATCCAGACGCTCGCCGTTTGTTTTGTTCTCCAACAATTCAATAGAACGGCTCTGATTATGACAATTCAAAGGAACTGTCAGATCGCACTAATTATTTAACGGCGGCATTAAACCAGAAAATAGCCGTCGGGTCTTTTTTCTTCTCATGGCGCCGCTTTCGGTACAGTTATTGTAAAGGTATAAAATCCCCTTCAGCTGAAAAAAAACGCTCGCTCATATTGTTAATTAACCGTGTCAGAAGGTTAATATAGCGTATTTTCCGCTGACACTATTAAAAATACTGAAATGTGACTCGTGTTATCTACTTTAGCGTCGTTTAGCGCGCGAGGCTCAGCAGGGCAGCCCGTCTACGAGGGCTCACAATTAGAGCGTTCGTTTCTTTTTGCGTATTGACGGAGTAATCTCTCCAAATCCTCAGATGTTGTCTACTTTCAAGACCGGAGAAGAGCGGGCAGAGTGGGACTTTCAGCTGCCAATAAAGCACTTTGTATTAGGGGTCCGACACGGGCGGAATTCTTAAGTGAATTCCCGATAAATGGATCATCTTTCACAAGTTTCACCGAGTTGTTGAAATGAAAGGAGTTACAGCTGTCATGTTTGCTGCGATTATCCAGACAGCTCCCCACATGTTTCAGAAGGACGGTCTTAAAAGAGCCCTTTTTTTTTTTTTTTTTTTTTTTTTAAGCTTGGACGGTGAATAAGAAGCAGCTTGTGTTGTGTGATTATCGAGGCGCCGAGCCCACATTGAGATGACAATGACCTTCCAAAACAGTACGGAGGGGAAAATGTGTGAATCCTTTTTTTTTCTTTTTTTTTGTCTAGCAGAGCTGTTTTGCCATGTGGGAGGAGCAAGTCTGTTTCATTTTAATTATAACCCTTACTAAAACAAGGTGTGACAGGGGGAAGACAACAGGAGAGGCTGCCAACAGTTCAGCCAAATTGTTTTAAAGGGATTGGAACTGCGGTGACGTTGGAGTAAGAGTCCACAGAAAATCCTGTGTCCCGAACCCAATACTACGTTCAAACACCGAGCAGATTTTGACACCGTAAATGAGACAATATTCACAAAAGTGAGGCCGTACGCAGCAAACATGCTCACAGTGACGATGCTAGCATGCTGATGCTAAGCACGTAGCGTTCTCTAATTCACGCCACGTGCAAAGCACAGCAGAAGTTGAATGGAGTGACGTTACTCTCGCATTTTCTTTGGCTCCCAATTCCGTATTATCAACTCGACTGAGAGCACATTCAAGTGTGCGACAAATTTAAGTCTATCCAATAGTTGTGAGAGCTGCCCCTCTGAAAACCACACACGGCAAAGTCCTCAAATTTCATCTTTTTGGCGGACCAACTGCCACTTTTGGGCGAAGCCGCTAGCATCATGTCCGAGTGTGATGTTGAGACACGAACTATATGATGGTTTGCTACACAGAACAATCTGGAAAGGCACCACTCGAACAGGTTTGGAAAAAAAAAAAAAAAAGGCTGGGAACTTTCAATAGCACTTGGGAGCAGATTGGACGAACACAGGCTAACGTCGGCTAATCAGATCAATACGAGGAGAGCGCTGCCGCCAGCTGAGCCCCTTAACTGAAACACAAAGTCGCCAAATCCAGTCGAGATTAGAGCGAACACACGTCTTCCGTCAAGAAAAAAACCTTCAGCGCCGTCTTCTGTCGGTAAAGGGATGAACAGTCGCCCTTTGCTCCGAGCGCAGAGCATGTAGAACTGGTTTGCGAGATCACGCGGTCTTGTGAACCCAACTCACAAAAATGGTGAGCAAGGATGCGAGCGCTGTATGGTTTCCTGTCAGCATGCAGGGTGGTGTAGGGACACTGCAGGCTCGTCAACACAAGATCCCTAGCAGCCGGTCCCCAAAAAGCTAGATTGCTCTTGCGTTTGATTCTCATTTTGATCCTTAAGACGCACGTCACCATCCATAATGGTGATTTAACAGATTCTTGATGATGCCTGCATGAGAACAGCCGCACAGAGATCAGTCAATATTCCAGCCAGACATGATGAACAGACCCAGATCGACTGTCCCTTTGAAACTCACTCGAGTCCTCTGCAGAGAGCTCCGGTCTCCTGGCTGTGTCTTTGAAACAAATGTGCATCAAGATAATGGGGCGAACTGTGAAGAATGTTTCCAGAGTTTGCACATTGAGTTAAGCCACCATTTAAAGTCCTGTCAATACCCGCAGCAAAGTATCGATCTCCCGAGTCTTCTCGGCGGCCTGAAGCTTTACAGCGTATTGATAGATTATGTAGATTGACTTTGCGGTGTTTGGATGAGCTGTCGGTGCCATGATATAAGACCATGACAACAGTCTCATCTATTTACGTGACACGAGCTGTTGCTATGAATTTCAAAATCGGCTTCTGGGCAGCCACAGGCAAAAACTGCAAATGCGCCGCTATTATGGGGAAATAGCTGGAAGAGAAGACATCTCAGACGGTCCGTCTGACTCTATATTGACTTAAATGTACGGTCATAAACCAAAATATCCAAGCTTTTAAAGTTACAGAGGCGACGTTCCCAGCTTCCTCTTTGTGATGCAGGTGTTGATGCTCTTTCGAGGGGGAAAACAGGATTAGGGAGTAAAGTAAATTGCACTGTCACTTTGTGATGGGTACTGAGGCTGTATTTCCCTGTGACACTACCGCTACACCGGCTGACTTAAACACAGATGACAAGGTGTTGCTATGGAGACCTTAGCGAGGAACCTGCAGCAGCCGATCCATGGACAGTTTATGCAAACACAAGGATGAGTGTATCTATAGCGCTGGCTTGTGGAGAGCATCAGAGGCAGCCGGGTTAAACAGTGTTTCGCCAACACCGGGTCTTTTCTGCACCAAAACAAAAGGAGCGATGTGACAAAATATTGCTCGTGAAATATACAGCGACGGTGTTGAGTCACATTCGCAGGTGACGCGCTCAGTTTCACATGGCGAACGCGGCTCCTTTGTCTGCGAGGGAACCGGATCGGAAATACGACAGGATGAGTCACTGAGTTGTGTCTGGCAGCTGTGTGTCGGGTCACTCGCGTTAACAGGTCTGATTTAAAAACAAACTTGCTCGTATTTAAATCGCAACTGCAGCCTGACCGGAACTGGGCAAAATGTTTGTCATCGCTCGTCTGAAATTTGTCTACATGAGATCACTGACGAGATAAGACAGGCAAATATTACTTGCTGAATAACAGCATGCTAGCAGTGCTGTTGCTAGCATGCTGACATATTGAAATTACGTACCGGGCGCTCACATACGGTCACAGTTGATGGGCGCCATCATATCGTTACGTTTCTGCCCACGCACCGATGTATAATTGTTGAGTTAAAGTGAAACTCTCGTCAAAAAGCAACCTAGGCTTTATTTGTGAATGTATATGAGTCAAACCTTCATGTAAAAGCATAATTACGACGAAAGACGCACTTTTAGGATTTACCGTAGTTTCGTTTTTGGCTCAAGCTCATTTTGAATGGGAGTGCATTGGGCGCTTAGCTAGCATCAAAAATCGTTATTTTTAAAACACTAAGAAGGCTCGACACAACGTGAAACTTTGCTCGTAGCATCACCAGGATCTACACATGAACACGAGCATTGAGAACCTTGTTTGTGTACACAGAGTTTACTAAAAAGCAGGTTTTTGAACAAACTCACGTTAGCTGCTGTGTCTCCGGCGCGCCGGCGTCATGGCACTCTCTCTCCTCGCCCTTTCATCAAGCTCTTGGATCTCTTCGTCCGTAAGCTCGAGCTTGAAAAAGTGGACGTCCGTCGAACTCGAACACCTCGCCCATTAAATTGTATTCTTCATACCCAGCCATGTCCTTAGGTGTCTCCTCTCGGTCTTCTGTTGCGGTAGCATACTGGCTTCCGGCAACAACTATCCACCCGAGATCTCACTTGACTTTTTCGGCTTTTGATTGTAGTATTGTTTCGTATATGAGGCTCCTTTTTCAACTTGAAGGTCACCATTGTTTTTCGCTAAGGACAAAACAACAAACTATCCCATGCATTCATATGGAACTAAGCTTGAGGAGCGGTCCACCATTACTCTCTTTCCTGTTAGGTCGCAGGCGGCGGACGGATACTTTTTGACTGCCGTGACGGCGGCGTGCTGAGATGCAGCAGCTAACGTGAGTAGATCAAAAACTCTCTTTTTAGTAAACTTTGTGTACACAAACAATGTTCTCAATGCTCGTGTTCATGTGTAGAGACCCTGGTGATGCTACACACTTATAACAATGATATTGATATATAATAAACTTGATTTATACATCACCTTTAGAAACAGAGTGTTTCAAAGTGCCTTGACAAACAAGCAAAAGCGTGAAACCCAGGAAGACGATATCCGAACACAAGGAAGACGAGTCTCAGGTGAGTGAAAACAGAGGATGTGAGAACACAAACGGTCCATTTAAGAAAAAGGAATAAAAGCGATAAAACAGGCAAAATCACGGGATCAGAAAATCAGCGGGCCTGTTGGGAACTTCCTGTCTTCAAAATATCAGATCGAGTAGATGTAAGGAAGTTAAACTACGATAGTCAACAGTCATGAAGCCTCACTCGTGACTCTGACTCACGACGTAATCCGACCGTGCGGTCGAGATGATTGCCGGCGAGAAATCTGAATCGAACATGCGGGTCTGATTCTCCTCATATTTGGTTAGTGTTTAAAAAGAAAATTCTTCTAGTGTGTTCTGCAGCAAAGTGTCAGTTTGTGTCACGTAATCATGACCCACATAAAAAAAAAATGTGGAGTTTCCGTCTTCATTTCTTTGTTGGTAAAATGACCTAAAAATTGAATAATTCCGGGAACTATGCAAATGGGCAAAGCAAATGACCATTATAATTATGCATCATTGAAATTCATATGAAAAAGATGAAGCCCCTATTTTGTAACATCCATCAATATGGTAATTTTAACATTTACTCCCCCTGTTCTCCATTTCTTGGTTCTGTACTTTCTACTCTCTGAGACTTGAAAGCACTGCAGCTGCTTGAAAGTGCGCGGCCATAAAAAAAAAAAAAAGAAAAAAGAAAACGCACGCCGACACACACTGCGGCACAGATACACTCGTTCTATTTAGGTAAAGTCACCCTTTTTTTTTTTCTCCTCACCTACTTATCCTGATATTAACATTCCCAAAAAATTAATCACTGAATTATCTTTGGCACCAAGTTTCATTTAATTTGCTCCCGGCACTTTGGTCTCCAGACAATCCCTGATGCTCAACCAAAGTATGCAAATAGCAGAGGAGTCTTTGTCATAATTAAAGATTTTTTTTTTTTTTTTTTTTTGGAGCACATTGTCATCCAAAGTGAACTGAGGAGATTTAGCATTAACATGAACAAAGACTAACAGATGTCTTGTCATTCTTTACAATCAGTTTGCAGATTAATGCGTCCACTGTTGAGGAGACTGAGCCGCGCGTCGGCCTGTCTGAATGGTGTTCATTCAGGGAGAGAAATGTGTGCGGCCGAGGCGGATGCATCCATTCTTAGACGGGTAAACGTGATGGAAGAGTCATATCACTTTGTCTGTGACACACCGCTGAGCTTAGGGTGGGGCGGCATGATAATGTACACTGTGAGGTTTGTACTGTTAATGTATTCCTTTAATGTCTCTGCATGTATAAAGCCATAGTGGGCAGTGTTGCAAATCAATGAGTACGGACTGCTTTATGGCCGTATTAGATTTACAGATCTGTTTGCTCTATAACGCTGACTTTTCATAGATCAATTTAAATCTAGTTTATATATATTTAGAGTGTGTTATCCATATCCCGCACCCTCGGTTGAAATATTACACAGGGCTAAAGGTTGAAAATCCATTCATATCTCGTCAGCAATCAATAAATATAATGCTCTACCAGCATACCTGCCAACGTGCGCATGCTGGAGTCTTCCACATGGCTATGCAGATATATCGCTGATGCTAATAGCGAGCTAGTCGCACAAGAATGGCAGTGAAAGTGCAAGCAAATTTGCCCAGTTCGAACGTGCTCGCTTGACAGCTGTGAGTGCTAACCATAGCCATGTTCGTAGTTAATGCTAGGTGTTTTCTTACATGTAAAGGAAGCGCGAGGTAGTTGTTCGCGACGGCACGCGCAGTACGCGGCTTCTGAGCCGAAGGACGAGTCGCCGCAGCTGCAACAGACTTGTTCAGCAGCTAATGCGGTAACGTTAGCATAAATCACACACTGCGAGCATGCCGAGTTGGAGAGCCTTTGCTGACTGAGCTACGTTCGTGACGGCTATTTTGCTTGTGTTTATATGATTGTGGCACTTAAAAGCGTGTAAGAATTGGACACATCAACACAGTAGCCGCTAGCTGCTGCTAATAGCAGACTGGAAGCTTGAAGCGCCAGGGAAGATTTGGTGTTGTTTACTATCTGATTATTTCCTCTTGAGGTACAAACTGGTGAGGGGCTAGCTGTTTAGCATGCTAACGCAAATAGATATCTCACCAGCACAATGCAAAAGACTTCTTCCATCCACATAACATCAGAACCGTTTTTTTTTTTACCATTTTTTCACATTCTATTGCTAATTGTAGTTACTCTTATTTTAAGACATTGCACCTTTAATTGAGTTGTTTGTGTATGTATTCATTTGACAGAAGAAATGCTAAGAGAATGTAGCATTTCCTGGGAAAAGGGATTGTGTGTTGATGTGTTTGGGACGGAGGCCTGAAGGAATACTTTTATTTTGCTTGTTCTGCTTGTCGGCTTCAACAATCTCACCAATCCCAGCTTTTACAATGTTATTATCTTGACTTAATGAGGTCTGATAATCAAATAAACCAAACCAGGTGTTCAAACTGCAGAAACGTTGCTAAAAACAGAAAAACTAGCCTTCCTGACTTCTTTATCTTGTCTGTGACTCTTAAACCCCGAGCTCATTTATTCCTGTACTGTACCAAAAACATTAATCTTTAGAAATAGGTCACAAGTGTATAATTTCATTATTTTCGAAGAAAGACAAACCAAACAGATAGATTTTTTTGCAAATGTTATTCCAGCAGGAGTAAATAGTGCTTTTGTCGGGGCTGCAGATGAATACAGATTTGTTTGGGAATGGCACAATGGTGCATTGGTAAGCTTTCATACACCAGTGAAGTTCTGTGATGATGTTTATCAGATCAATTCACGATTTATTTTGTCTTTTCATGGCATTTGTTGAAGAGAAAGACACAACCTAACAGGAATATAATAGGCGTAATAGGCGTTGGCATGCAACCTGATATGATTACCTTTGTGGCACAGCAGACGGTTGTTTTTCATTAGCATTGTTGTTATGATTTTAATTTTCTTTCCCCTGACAGTATGTGCACCTGAAATACAAGCACCGTGGGAGAATTACCCAGAGGGTTGCGGAGTAATCTTAAGTCATAAAGAGAGCTTAAGTTTATGCTTCAAGGAACAAAATCAGTTATGTGTTGCTATTCATCAAAATAAAAAGCGGAGGTAAGGCGGAGCGCTGCTGGGAAAATTGTTGCAATGTTCTCTGCATCAACATCACACGGTAAGCTTTCTCCTCTTCAGCCAGACTAAAAATAAAGCTGAATTGCAGCCAAGGAAGGTCAGTATGGATTATGGAGCGCTGCGCTCCCCGTGGAAAAGAGTTGTTTGTTGTCCGTCCCAATGTCAGATCGAGAATCAGGAGGGAAAGTGCCTCTCTCAGCAGGTCCAGACTTCCTGTCAATGATAATCCGATGGAATGGCTGATCTGGGCCGGGTGGAGCGCGGCCAGCGTGGAAGAGACAAGCCGGAGAGTCTGGACGAGGCTTGTGTAGTGCTCAGAAACTGTCCAGGCTGATAAAGCAAGTGGAAGAAATCGATTGTTTACACAGATTGTGCGCTGGATGTGGCTGTTTTATTTCAAAAATAACGCAGTTAAGCGACGGAGCATTTTATTAGATTTAGCCTGTGTGTGGTGCTTAAATGAGGCTTCCAATCTTTAAATTAAGTGATGTAAGGATTCCTTTGTGGAACAAAGTAACTTGTCCCCTTTCAGTCAGTTGGGGAAAGTAACACAGCGACGCACAGGAGCAAATCGAAGCTCTGGTGTGAAGTCGGTACCAACACCTCCTGGCCTCTGAACATCACATGGGAAGGGTCAACCTTAATATTACTTAGAGACATTCCATCAACTTGATTCTAGGCCAACCTGAGCCGTAGTGGAGTTGTATTAAGTTGGCTGAATGGAGGAGGAGAGAAAACCATTCACCAGGGGACATAAGAATCACATGAATGGGAGCTTGGCAGAGATGGAGGTCACACCTGCGTCTGCTGACAGGACAGCATGTTCCACGCGCAGGGCCATCACATCCAGATGGTGAAGTCTCACAGAGGTATGAGGTGAGGTCCAATTACCGGCGCTGCAGAGCACATCCTCGTCACCAATACGCTTTTAAACAGAGTCCAAGATCTGCCTGTGTTTTGTGGAATGAGCACAAACAACACCTGGCAGCTCAAAGCTCTTTGCTTGAAAGAGTAAGACGCAGCCAGGGAAATAATCTCCATTTTGTCGCCAACTAGTGACGAAGATGCCCGTCCAACACAAGTCTGGGCGTGGTCATAATGCAGCAATGTGGGACTGCAACTAACAAATCTTTTGTAAACCGGCAATAGCAGTTTTCAGCTTCAACGGATATAGTTGATGACACCATCAGCTTTTACCATCACCATTCACCATCAGTACACAATTTCCTGTTATGGACTAAATGGCTGAATAAACACAATTTGTTCCTGTTTTGTTGTTATTTGTGACTCCGAAATGATCCAGTAATCTTTGCAAATGGCGCCTCTCAGAAACACTCATCATTTACTCGTTTACTTACCAAAAAGCATCACGAGTTTCAACCTATCCATTGTGTGTATTGCTGCAATACATACAATGGATAGGTTGAAACTCCTTTCGGTTGCTGTGCTTGTGGTCTAGTTAGGTTAAAAAACACTTGGCTAGGGTCAGGAAATGATCATGTTTTGGCTTAAGATACCTATTTTGGTCGCCACAAACACAGTCGGAAGTTGTCCCGAGGTCGACTTACGAATATCCAGCGGGTTTCAAACTTATAAACATTTGAAACACAGTCTTGAAATGTGGCACCGTGCCCTCCATCTGGTGATATGAAACACAGGTCATGAAAATGTAATGTGACAAATATCCTGTTTCTCTCCTGCTATGTGCATATGGTGACATAAACCTTGATATCACATCATACTGCCGACGCGGCAAATGGCGAGAAGTTGATCTCGTAGTCGAAGACCTTGTGGAGAAAGTTCCTAACCCGCAATGAGATCCTCCTTAAAGAAACTTGGTTTACACTCGCAGACCGTCACCAAATGAGGCCCTGATGAAATTCCCAGTGTTGATGCTGAGAATGGTGTAATCGTGCCGAATCTAAGAACAAATGAGTCACTGAATAAATGATGTGCCGAGCAGCCATCGCTCAGCCAAATGATCACGCACGTACACTTATTGAACTCGCCTCGTCACCGCTCACCCCTTGTCTTCATCGCTTACTTTGAACTACTTGACTTCTCAGCATGACAAAGCATTAATGTCCAGCGTTACAGAAAGTGGAGCTAAAGGGGGACTCCGCCCAGTTGTGTTCGCCTCTTTGTGATGTGGCCGCTTAAGCAGCTGCAGCCTATTTACTTCCCGTCCTTGACTAATGCTAATGCGTGATTGATTGATGCGTTGAGTGGAAATCGCCTGTTCAATAACAGCCTGTTTGAAATGAGACAGAACGTGCCTTTTGTTATGTCCTACTGTGTAATAGTTTGCAGCACATCCACTTCTATTGTTGAGCAGAATTCTACTTTATCGTATTGCAGATTTAAAGCAGCATGGACGGTTGGTTTCCGAATGTCTGGGGCCAGTTTCCCTCTGTGTGCATGTGCTTCATCTTCCCTGCGTTGCATGAACAGCTTGAGCTGATGTGATTCATGCTACTGTACTTGTGTGTTCCACCCGATGTCACATGAGACATGAGCTGTGTCCACATTTGTTCATTTTCTCAGTTTCCAATCCTCTCAGATCCTGTCTGCGCTCTAAAAGCCTGTTATCACAGAATTGTGAATTGACTCACCATTTTGATTTACTGTATCTGCATTCTCACCAGCTCTAAATCACACGCTCAGATTTGATACCACTGTCGAGTTTTAGGTCTGCTGGAGGTTAATTGAATTTATGAAAAGGCTTTATAGAATAATAAATGTAGCTCTGTTGAGCAACAAATGAATTAATCACAACGCTGTGCTTCTAGCTTGAAGTCATAATGGTTATTTCCCATAAAGCAATGGTCAAATTAAAACCTTAGGAAGTGTGATTAGATGCCCTGCCTTGCTTGAAGTCAGTACTGATGCAGTCTATATACAGTACCAATTTTCAGGTCCGGTACAGGAAGTATCTTTCATGTAGCGTACCATGATTTTGGGTTCAGTAACAGACTTAAGCTGTCCATAACTTTGCCAGACTTTAAATTTGCCTAACACTTACTATACAACTAACATTAAAGGTCTCATATTATACTGTTTTTCATCAATTTCACACAGCTGTCAAAGGTCCAACAACACTGTATTCGATATGCATTGCCCCAAACCCATCCCTGGTCCTGAATTTCAGCTGTCTAAAAGTTGCTCAAATGAGCTCTACTGAGGTCTCCTGAGAGCAGCTGTTTCTGTGCCTGCACCTTTAAATGCTAATGAGCTCCGTCTGTCACCGCTTACTTGGAGAGCCTTGTCCAATGGCCTTGCGTGCTACATGTCCCTCTCAGGGAGACGATGCCTCTTACGCTAGCCGGTAGCATGCGCTAATGTTTACGGTGGACGTATCGCTGTGGCTCGCGGAGATGTTTTCGTTCAACCGTACCAGTTTGACCCAGAATCGGACCCAGAAGGAGAGGCTCCTGAAGAAACACAGACTCTGCGGCTGCAGCAGGACGTTTCAGAGCGGTTAGTGTGTCTGAATAATGTTAGTTTGTTCGTATTTGTTGTTACAGTTACTACCATGTAGCTAATGGCTAACAGCTAGCGAAAGCTGTGTTGGTCTGCAACACAGTCTCCAAACTCTTGGACACTGTTCGCATCGTCTCTGTCTCCAGTCTGCACATGCTTCCAGACTTTTTACTGTGACAACCAAGCTCCATCGTAATATTTTTAACATTAAACTTGCTTCAAACGCCATTGCATAGCGGACCGAAGCGGAGCTAACTAGTTAGC
>OMLP01040879.1:0-16285 GCA_900302685.1 Spondyliosoma cantharus | reverse complement strand
AGGCCAGTGTGTGGGGGCTGGCTGGGGCAGGCAGGAGCGGATGCCGCGGCCGCTCGCTCTGTGGATTTGAGACCGGATAGCTGCCGTTTACTCTGTTTTGATCTGTTAATTCTCTGACTTGTTAGTTTTTCGCGGTTCCACCAGTACTTTACCGATGATAACCTTAAGCTGCTGAGTCGAGATCGAGTTTGCTCTTCTCTCTCTCACCCTTTCTCCAGATTAGGATGTTCCTCTATCTTGTAAAAATGTACATAGTTCCTTTGATCTTCTCCCTCCCTTTACTGTTTTTACTTCAAATATATTTGTCCCTGTAGTGAGTTTGTGATTATTTAGTAAAGATTTCACTATCAACCTTTTGTATATATGGCTTAAGGCTCCCCCTCACTGCAACAGACAGCCAGTAAGCATTATGCAAATGAGTACGTGATGACGTCATCAATATGTAAATGAGCGTATGGCGTCATCTGGCGACTTTTGGAGCTATTGCTAGCTACCTTCATTGGAAAAGAGTTGGCAACACTGGGCACAACTAGGAAACTTCACGCATCTTTCCATTGGCATGAGGGTGAGAAGATGACGACTGAATTTTTAGTTTAGTTAGTCCTTTAAGCTCTGGTATGGCCAGCTCAGATGTAGAGGCCTGGTTAGTTTAATTATTGCAAGTACACTGTTTTTGAGCATTAACTTTCCCATGCAGTTTACTTTAACTGTAACTACAGCTCTTATTCAATATAAACATCTTGTAGCTCATATAGTTTCCCTTGGTTTTGAATCACCTCATAAACAAGACACACACACACACACACACACACAAACACAGAAACCTTCACAATAGCAAAACCCCGGGGTTTTTGTAGTGTTTCAGTTTGTACCAGTGATGGCGCACAGGATACTCACACCCGAACCACGAAAAAGCGATTCAACAATCTCCTCCAAAACCTCTTCCCTGTGGCAGCGACGTGACCTGCAGCAGAACGTGGCGATGTCCAACGTCCAAAGTCGTCCGCCGGCGTCTCCTGATTAGCAGCTGGCGATGCTAACCGCTGGCAACAGTCCACGACTTCGGCTTGCGCCAGTAACGAGCCCTCACTTCTAAAACACGCTCGGTTACACTCTTAGCAAAATAGGCAAACAGTCGCTTAAACTCCTGGTTGATAACGGTATATAGTACTGTTTCTTGAAGTTATTTGAAAGTTTGCTCGGAGTTAACGTCTTTCCGCTTCTCTTTCTCTTGTCATTCCCATTGCTTTTTTTTCCTCTAGCCCCGCCCCTCTAACAATCCGACAGGTTAATCCCCAACGACAGGAAAATGATTGACACCTGCCCAAACAAATGACAACTCAATTAAGAAAAATCTGATGCGTTCAAAGCCTTGCAAAACATAGGACATTTTGGAATCATTCGCCACATTAACCATACAAATACAGCAGCAATACATTTATAGGGCCACATCAGAATACTTTAGCAACTGAAATAAACCCATAAAAACAAATTAGCAGGGCACTACACAGATATTAAAGCAGCAGCATCCTCGAGATTTTAAAACTCAAACGGCAGTAGCTATTCCATGTATTCACATCCAGCATCACTATTTGTTGCATCAGAGCTGCATTATGTTAAAGCTCCTGCAAACTGAGCTCAACCAGTGAAACATGAGGTGGCTTTTTGTTTTGAAGCAGTCACAAGAAAATGTTTGCACAGACAGCTGTTTGTTGAAAATGTGTCTGTGTGAGTGACAGCCTAATAGGAAGTACAACTATTTACTATTTATGTAGTCATTTGTAATATAATAAGCTAATCTGTTTGAATAATAGAGGAACGTAATGTGCATGAGTCATTAGTAAAGACACATACTCAAATGAATAAATTAGGAGCTAGTTAAATTGGTGTATAAAGGTGCTTCTGTATCCTTAGAACTATAGAGACTGTAAATCACCCCACACACATCCCTTCACACAAGATTTAGTGGGTGCGAACCAGCAGTAGATTTGCAGATCATGTCCCTCGTTTTGTCGAGAAGATCATTGTGACCGAGGGTGACGAACGGGAAGCGTGACCAATCATTTCAATCTACAGGGGGTCAGTGGACGCTAATGAGCGGTGGCCATTTCTCAGACTTCATTAATTGCATGTTGCAGCGAGGAATAAACGCTCCTCGCAGCGCCGTTATCCGCTGGTGAGCAGAGCAAACAGCCACAGCCATTGATCAGACTCGGAGGACCCACATCTGCTGTGCTTGCTTGCATGGCTGCTTCCTGCCTCATCTCCACAGCCCTGCCTCCACGTCCTTGACCTTGGGGATTCTGTGTTTCCTGCTCTGTCTGTAAGGGTTTCTTTTCCTGCCACCTTGAATTCATAAAGCCTTATTTACTTTCATCGAGCAGTCTTCCAGGTGGCTCAAAAACTAAACTAAATGGCCTCCCTGTACCCGCAAACTATGCAATGAAACAGGAAATGCCCTTAGAATCATCTTTACATTAATTCCAGTGTTGCATTTCAGTCGTTACGTGCAACAAAAATGGAAGCAATATTGTTTGAATTTCAATGTAGGCAGAACACTATTGCCCATGCCATAATGAGAACTGTGTGGACTCATGATGGTGACAGGTGGCTAATGGGACGCTGTTTGCCAGCCATGGATCGAGGCGTCAACATAAAATGGCACTTGCTTCGACAAATAATAACACTCTCGTCCAAAGGCTCTTATCACAAAAACATCAAAAGCATAATTGAAAAGCACTACCTCTTCAAGGACAACGTGACAATGCAATAGGTGTTTCAAACTGTCGACACCTGATTATTACAGTGTATTCTTGCCAGTTTGCTCATCGACTTTGCATGCAATTTGTACCTCCTCAAACAATGTTCGAATCCGGAGCTGGAGCGTCCCCCCCTCCCTGAAAGCATCACAACATCTGTATGAAGTGGCAAATGTGGGTGGCATTCACCAGACGTGCAGCTTGCCATCTACATATGAAAGACTAAGAAACCTCCCACATAAGAATATTTAAATATGTATAAAGTAGCCGTGTTCTGCACTTGCTACTGCTAATTCTATTTTTTTTTTTTTTTTTTTCACTGAGCAATCATTGATCATCTCAGGACCTCGCTGCTTCTGCTGTTGTACATTTTTAGCCTGATGCTATCGGATTGATCATTACACTTTCTGTTCTTTTGCTAATCTCCCGTGGCAACAGGCTAAGCTTATTAAGCCCCTCTATCGCAATTAAATAGAAGACCCAGTCTGCCCTCTTGCCCCTAGATATTATTATCACTGGATTTCTCCGAGCGGAGACTAGTTTTCTATTATAATTATAACACTATTTCAATCCGTTGCAACTCTGACTAAACATGGCAAGCGCTCAGTCTATCCCGAAATACCATCCCTCGCTGCAAACATAAATCCTGTGTAATTACACAACTCAAAAGACAAATAACATTTCTCTCACCTCATCTCATTACCGCAATGAATAGGTGTGTTGCTATTTTTCCATTGAAGCCACAAAGTATGGAGTCAGTGGAAGTGCAGGAGGTATGTGCAGTTTGTTACATAAAATAAATCTTATGCTACTGCTTCAAATTGTGTCGGCTACATTGAGTTGTATCGATCCGCAAGCAATTTAGCCACAACATTGAAACCGCTGACAGTGACACTGATAATCTCGTTATAATGCAATGTTCTGCTGGGAATCCTTGGGTTGTGTGAATGAGGTACACCCCCCACATGGCAATGGCAGTCTCTGATTGCAGTGCCCCCACTGCAAAAAACTGCTCCACAATGGCAGAGAAACGTGACAAAGACAACAAATGTTGTGGCTGATTGGAGTGCATCTAGATGTTTCAGGCTGCTGTTTTTGTATTGTAATATGAATCAGATCGGTCTCTGTATGTGCACCTCTTATACAGTAAGTGGTGCTCAACCAGTCTATATGCCGTTATTTTACTGATTAGCTACCCCCCGGTAAAGATGCTAACTACTTAAAGCATACTAGTCCCGCTGGGTCCAATTTTGCATCCATGGTGGAGCAGAAGCATTGCTGATGAGTTTGTTTAAAAAAAAAAAAAATAAAAAAAATAAGAAAAGAAGCTATTTTCTAGCATTTCAGGGCTGTTTATAGCCCAAAGCTATGTTTTTAAAATTGCATGCTGCCTGACAGCTGCACAGCAGCTGACATCCAAAATTCCATCGCCTTTGATCATCGTTTACCATATGATTTAGGTGATTTTATTAATAGAATCATCAATCAGGCATTTTACAAACGTCAAAGTCATAATCCAGACAGAGATCACGCTTCGCCACAACGTAATTATGAAAACAAGTCGGTAGAAAAATCAACAGAGCATCGTTTTCTGCGAGATGGGGTTGAATCCAGAGTGACGGGAGTGCATCAAAGTGTGAGGAAAAACAGTCGGAAGATTGCGGAAATGAATTGTCTTCCTCGGGGCGGAGTAATTCCTCCGCATTTATGAGTTGCGTCACCAACATACGCACTTCCTCACGCCGACTTCATTACCGCAGCAACCCTTGCAGACAGGTGAGGTATGGAAGTCCAGTCAGTCTGAAAGCTGGCCTATAAAACAGTGCCGACATTCCGTCTTAAAGATCTGATTTGAGAAGCAAATCAGATTTGCCCGCAGAGTGTTTGAGGGAGCAGAGCGGCAGGACGGAGACCCCTGAACATACAGACACGACAACCGGAGAGTTTTAATGGGCAAACAATTGGATGTTTTGACTGACCAAATCAGTCATCCAACCACAGTCCAATTGACCATGCATTTCATTTGCTGCAGACTGAAAGCCCCCGGAGCAAGATCAGGAGTGAAGATGGTGGATGCACTGGCCCGGCATCAGAACATCATCATGCAAGATAGCAGAGTCTGCTGATGTCTGTGGACTGTAGAGGATTGTGCAACCAAATCTTTAGCTTGATGTTTGTTCACTTCCAATTCATTTTCCGCCCCTCAAAAGTTGTGTAAAAAAAAAATACTAATAACTAAAAATAGCTGAGTGTAAGAACTTCACTCTCAAAGCGGTTTGATCATGTCAAACTTAAAGTGCTGGTTTACAGAGCCAAAAGACATGAGGTTGAACGCACTGTGCTACAAGGTCTGTGATTGTTGTCTCACATGGTGAGCGCAGGCGCATTCAACGAACAGCTGGAGCCTTTCCTCCTTTACAGTAACAATGTATTTAGTGGCATTGAGCAGCAGCAGATGAGCACCATGTGAGAAAAACAGAATATTTCAAAGCAAACGTGGGTTAACTCACGTTAAACCCTCCAACCACAGATATTAGAACAACAGGTCTGCTGAGCCAAATCTTAAATGAAGACATGGTAACCTTGGATTAAATGATGAGCGAAATGGAGCCCTGTGACACCGCCCCCTCTTCTAATTTCTGTATAAGTAAGCGTATCAAAGCTAGCAGTGCATTGGTCAACCGGCGAAGCTTTTCCCTTTCGTTCAAGAGCAAAGGAAAGGTGGAGACCGCTGATAAGGCGGGTGGAATGGCTCAGAAATTACATGCTTTATATGAAAATCCTTTCAGCTTTTGAAAAGTATTACTGCCAATTCTGGACCTCGGATGAACCTCTCACAACGAGATAATGAGGGAGGGAGAAGTCGTCGCTGTCTCCTGAATGTTGACAACAGAGTTGGGAGTACAGGTGGCATTTTTTTTTTGCTTCTTATTGTCTTAGACCACCTATTCTTATCCAGGTCAATCCAATTAAGATAATAAGTTTGAAATTTCTTTCAGAGACAGCAGCCTCAGGTGCAATCACAGAGCAAAGATATACAGTGGAATAAATTCATAAAGAGCTGAGGGGGCCGAAAGAGATATTGAGAGGGAATAACCAAAAAGTTTTTATTAGAGGATGTTTATGCCGTTATTGAGAGGAAACTTCTGGAAAAAAGGGAAATGGGCAGCGACCGACGACACTTTTCCACACCTCAGTAGCTGTCCTACGCCATAAGACATCAGTAATTCACATCCTAAAAATACACCACGTTCGAAGAAATTGTTTTTTCGGACACTGTTGCTTCAGATTTGTGTCAAGTCACCGACAGGAGACAAACACTATAACGTCTAATGTATTCAAATGTTCTGAGGATTTGTGCTGTCATGTAGTTGTTATGGTCATCTGTGATAAAGACACCGTCAAGTACCAAAAATACGCTCCGATGGAGGCTTGTTTGTGCTGCCAAATCAAATGTGCGTATGTGCAGCTTGAGAAGAGTGGTTACTTCAACCACTGTGCACTTCAAACATATGCACGCAGATCGCTCCGTCTTACCACAACAGTTGCCGCAAAACACGGTAATGTACAGCTGGGTGTAGAGTATGAAGCCAGCTGTCAGTGCTTCGCGCTCCCATCTGTTAGTTCTGGAGAACTTTCAGAGGTAGCCCTTTTACCTGATGAAGGAGCTTTAACAGTTTTATGAAAATGTTCAAATCTTCCCCCTCTTTAGAAGAGGAGTCTTTATTTATCAGCTACAATCATGCAAATCAAATGAAGCCTGTTCCCTGCATCCCTGAGGAGCAGTGGGCAGCAAACGTAAAGCGGCCGACTCCAGATCTAACGCCCTGTCTGCATGAACACGGGTGTTTTGACGAGCAAAGCTTTTCCTCTGTGTTTCGGCATTTCATTCACTGCGTCGTTGGTCGCCGAAAAACTTACCGTTCAGAAAACCTTTGGGGGTTATTGTCCACCCTGATGCACCCATCTTTTTCCAAAATGAAAGGCAAAAGTGCCCTCTCTTCTGTCTAAATGTTGTGAATTTCTCCGCACTTTTTTCTCCGCTTACCGCTGCACCGCCATGCTGCTGTATTCAGATATATTCCTGAATATGCACCACTTGCTTGTTGGCCTGCAGCCTAACTGTCCACCTAATTCCACTGAAATGTCCTAACATTTCTTCAAACAACAAACGGACAAAAGAGAACAATACAAGGTACATCCATTTGCAATAGAATTCGTCCCCAGCCACGCTGAGCTAAATAAATAAGAGCATGGGCGCCCTCGGCAGCTGCTGTGGCTCCGGCAGCTGGCTCCGACTCCTCCATCGGCAATTTTAATAGATTAAATATTTGGATATCTAAATATGGCATATGTCAAATCTCTAATTGGTTTCGTCGACTGGTGTGCAGAACATGTCAAATTAGGGAAAGAGCCTTTGAAACTTCATTTTAATGTGGAGTCGAGATGAGCCCAACTCATGATCAAAAACCATTAGGCTCAAAACCATCTTAAAGAGCTGTCAGCGCTCGCCCCGGCCCTCTTCGTGAAAAAAGCTTGAAACATCCATCGGCGACCTGAAGAATTATTTCATATTTCGGTGTGTTAGTCATGTAGCTATATCACTGCAATTTATTTTTCCCTTCATGGCGCCTGAACACACGGCACGCGTCCTCTTTTAGAAATCCGACGGCATTATTCAGTATCCTACTTGAAAAGAGGCTCCTTCATATTTTTCAGGCTTGTGGTTTTTCCAAGGTTAAAACTTTCTGTTGTCAACTCGTCGTGTTTCCGTGGCAACACAGGGGAATCTGACTAATAGCTGGATCAAAGTCTTTGCCGTTTCATTGCTATCGCCAGATTCTTGTGAAGGTCTCTTCACCGGCGCACGGCAGACTAACTTGCATGAGTACCTGGCAAACAGTCAAAAATGTATTTTCTGGCTCTATAGGGCAGCTATTTGCATGTTACATAAGATGGACTGCTGCTCATCTGGGATGTAATTATGCCGCTGAATCGCACCAAACTGTACTTTGTTGCTCTGTTTTTGTTTATTTTCCAAATTACACAGACCCTCAGCCTCCATCTACATCATGTTATAACATTATGGAAATAAAGTGGCCGAGTCTCCAGCCTCTCCTACACAGCCTTGGGCGGATGCCTCTCGTTCTGAAGCTACCAATCAAGCTTTGCCACATTTTCCGGCCAGCGTCTCCCTCCCAGGAGCTTTTTAGATGTCCACTGCGGCAGCCCACCTCACCCGTATAGCCATCCTCGGCCCGGCCTCTTTTCATGCTCTGGGGTTTGAAGCATTGCTCAGCTCTCCCCCTGGTCCTCCTCCATCAGAGTACTTCCAGCACAAAGCCCGAGGACAGGTCTAAGGTCAGGAACCCTCACGAAAGAGAGAACTCTCAGCCTTAGCGAGAGCTTAGATGAAATTCAAATCACAGATCATCTCCCCTCATTGCTCTCCTTTTTATTTGAAAGTCAGGAAGCCCATCCTAGCAGACCCCTGCCTCCTGCACCCTGCGAACATTCATGTGTGTTATTTTGAGCTCTCAGTTTTTGCCAATTAATGAGCTAAATAGAAAAAAGTGCCGAAAGATGATGTGTCAATTCTTGTATGATGGAAAAATAAGCTCACCTGAGCCATGTTCAGTGTTGCAACGTAGTTTTACCCTTTGTAGTTTTGATATTTATTTATATATTTCCCAGTCATTGTATATTAAAGGCAAATATTCTCTCATTTCATGTGAAGATGCTTGATTATGTCATGTAAGCATACACCGGAATGTCAAATGCGCTCTGTGTTGCTCTGCAAGCTCTCCAGCTCTGCAATGCGGTGTCTCATTCATGCGGATTCATGCGGGTTCGTGTGAGGCCACGCATTTTTTTTAAAAGAACTCGAAAAGATCAGATCCTCGCGAGGAGCACTGACTGTTCCAGCTCCACTGGAGCCCGACAGGTCCCCCGAGGGGTCTGGAAAAAACAAAATCTGGCGAGCGAAAGGTCTGCGCTTCGGTTTGGCACGTGGATGCATCACACTTCGCTGTGTGTGTGAAAGGCTGAGTTCAAAAGTATGGCTGGCTTGTTGGAGAGAGGGCCGAATGACTAGAGAGAATCGCCATGAGCAATTAAGATGCTCTGAGTCAGAGTGTGCTATTTCTGCTCCCGTTTGCACTGAATAGTCATTAGTCAATACACTCATGGTGTGAAAACAGAGCGATCAATAGACAGAGGGTTATGTAGCTGGTGAGATATGCATGACAGATTGACAGATAGAGAGACGGACAGATGGACGAATGAAGAAATATGAACAGTGCTTTCTTTAATCAAGCAGCACTCGACTTTTCTCCGACCACATAGTTACAAAATATTCCTTAGATTTGAAATATACCCAACATGACAGTATGTCTGTTTGCATGAGTGCATGTGTACATGTTTACATACCAAACTTTGACATTATTTATCTGCTCTGCTGATTCCTCCACTTACGCCGCCTACCGAGTTAATTTGCATGTAAGAATCAGTCAAGCTTTTTGGAAAAAGTGCCTCTCATCCCGCATGACGTCTCCCTATTCCACGTTAATTCCACACATCCTGTTTTGTCTGGGATTCCAGGAATTGTGGACCGGAGGAGTGGATTTGAATAACGTGCCATATGGGTGTGAATCCTAATGCACTGTAAATGTGCTCTGAATGTTTTTTAAAAGTCTTTTAAGGATTTGCACTGTCTAAGGTTTTTGACAATTCTGAACCACTGGTGCATTCTCCCAAGTAACCCGAAAAACTTCCAAGTA
Organism: Spondyliosoma cantharus; assembly: GCA_900302685.1. NCBI lineage: Eukaryota > Metazoa > Chordata > Actinopteri > Spariformes > Sparidae > Spondyliosoma > Spondyliosoma cantharus. The sequence goes on along the minus strand of OMLP01040879.1, from coordinate 6,747 downwards.
ACGACTTGACAGTTTGGCAGCGCGATGCTCTGCTTGAGGAGACAATGAATCTAAGGTTAGAGTAAGACAGTCATGAAATAATGATGGCTTCCGAGTAATCTTTTGGTGTAATGAGCCGCTTTAATCGAGAGGACAAAAGAACTGTGACAGCTTGGACAACTCGACTCCGGAGCGACCTGTCTAACAAAGTCACGATCCTGTTTTAAAAGACATTTAATATATTCTCAACCAAAGGCTTTTGCATAACTTAAAGGAGCACTGTGTAGTTTTGGAATAAGAAATTCAGAAACTCAGAAAGCTAATATTTACAAGATAATAATACAAACTCAGAAATACGAATAGTGAATAAACAAGATGTTCTCAGAGGAAAGTAAGATCCCCCACAACACTGTTTGAAGCTTGAAAGGTGACAGGGTCCGTCACTTATTAACAGTGTTGGGCACGTTACTTTTAAAAAGTAATTAGTTATAGTTACTAGTTACCTCTCCCAAAAAGTAACTGCATTAGTAACTGGATTACTCCACTGTAAAAATAACTAGTTACCAGGGAAAGCAACTATTGCGTTCATTTTTTTTTTCATTTTAGTGTACTCGGCATCTATGTATTTGAAAATGTCTTTCTGCATGGCGGACCGGCACCTGCTCTCCCTGGTATTTTGCCAATGAGGGCTCTGAAGGAGTCTGAGTCAACTGTTGGTAACGGGAGCATGATCTCAACAACATACCTGCCCATACCTATCATTGCATTCAGATCAGTCTGTGTCACAAGTTTTTGTGAAGCTGGAGCAGGAAAAATCAAGCTTTAGCTGCTTTGACGGCTCTGTGTCTTTCTTTGTTAGCTGAGCTCATGTTAGCCACACCTGGCCTGCTATCATCATCAACAGTGTCAACAACGTTGTTTTTGGCCACTAGTTTTGTAGAAGCGTGTGCCATTCAGAGACGCTTCATTATATTACAAACACTGGACAAACACTTCGCTCTGGGACATGATGTACACTTCACATGTTTTACCTCAAGGAGATTAAAGCAGTGTCTGTACTTTCACTTTGAAAATGGCAACTATCCCTCCAGACTCACCATTGCCGCAGCTCACCTCTGCTAGTTTGTGTGTGTGAGGCTGCTGTGTGCATGTGTGGTTTGGGTGTAAACTGAACACTGCCTGTGATTGGCTTACGAACTCTTATGCTACTTTAGCCAATCATCATCACTTATGTGGTTGTCTCGCCCCTCCCTCCTCCCTCACCAAAGGAAAAAAACAAACAGCTTTGCAGCTCCTGAGGCTTATAAACAAAGTAAAACAGTATGAAATCGTCTTGTCCTTTAAGGTCAGTTTGTTTATTCAGTTTATTCAGTCAAGAAAACAAAGAGAGTTTGTGTACTTAGCTTGTCTAAGCATGGAAATCAATAAATTAAACCCTTTCTCTTCTAATTGAAACTTCATCCCAAAAAACTACATAATGCATAATGATAGATCTATCTATCTATCTATCTATCTATCTATCTATCTATCTATCTATCGACATAGAAGTGACATGTTGAAATGTAAATGTTGTCAGCTACATGAAGCATGATTGGAAAAACGTCACACTTTAGGCTCGAGTACCACACCCTGCAGTTAGATATCGGATCAGAAGTCATACCTCCTCTACGTTAGCGCTCAACACTGGAGGCCTCCCAGGGCCCTGTGCTCGGCCCCCTCCTGTTCACACCGTACACCCGTGACTGCACCACAGGACATCAAGAGAGCTCTATTGTGAACTATACTAGACAACAACACCACACAAGAGTAACAATCTGTTGTATTACATCACTGGGTGAACTTACTAAAGAAGCTAATAAATCCTCTCAGGCTTGAACAAGTTCAACTCTTTGATTCGGAGCTCATTTCAAAGACAGTAGTAGTGAGAACTGACCCAATCCCGGGAGGCTTTCCTTTTATGCCAAGGCAATATTATTGTTGTGGTTGGAGTGAGCGTTTGCTGCTTTATTTTGTTTAAATATTTTCACTGTAGATCTGACATCTGCCTTTTAGGAATGTTGGCCTTGAACTGATGTGGTCTGGCTGTGGTTGTTTTCATCTTCAATCATTTCTACATGTGAAAAAAAAAGAAGCTTTGGAGTGGTAATCTGGTGTACTGAGCATTTTCCTGGTGAGCTGATATAAACTTGATCAAACAAAAATGACCACATCACAGTTGTATGCCTCCACCAACAAGTAAAGTTGTAGTTTACATCCATGTCTGTGCAGAGTGCAGACTCATAATATACTGCATTTAGTGGAGACCTTAAAGGAATTTAATAAAAGGTATTAAATACATAGGACTGATAAAGATTTGACAATCACATCCAGTGAGCTTTGACCACCAAATTCAAATCAGATCTTCCTTGGGTCCAAGTTGACAAATTTGAAATATTCCGTCCAGTCATTTCTGAGTGGGACTGACGGACAAATCCGGAAACATTATGCCTCCGGCCACGTCAGTCGCAGACAGCAGGTGTCAGTGCTCACAACTTTGATTGGAGGATGAAGTGAAAATAACTTCAGTAGCGAAAATAAAATGCCAAGAGAGTGAATCAGGGGAGCTGCAATCAGGTAAACGTGTGTTCTCTCCTCTTCAAGCTTGATGTCAGCAAATAACAGTATTGGAAAGCTGATTTGCCAGCTCACGGTGCATCTCTCTCAGTCCGTCTCTTACTAAGCTTGGTGGTGCATCTCTCGGTCTGTGTCTTGCTTGACAAGTGCTTCCAGGGCTTTGTTCTGTGATCTCATGCCCGACTAAATTAATTATTAACAGTATATCGACTATATACTGCAACCGGATCATCAAATATAGGCCTAATTAATGGGAAAGATGGTATGACTGCTCTTTGAGCTGAAAAAGTTTGAGCATTTCAACTTAAAAAAACTAGTCCGTTTAACCATGTAGGAGAACAATGGCTAAGCGTTTCTATCCACTTTTGTTGCTGTTAGTGTTTATGTTAACTGCTGCTCTGTGGCTTTGACACTCCACCTCACTGACAGGCTACAGCAACCTCAAAGGGTCAAAACTCAATTTCAAAATTCTCCAATGGGTTTAAAAATACAACCATACAAAATACAAATATAACTCACACAGTTACTAGATGTATATGGTTCAACTTTTTTTCCTGTGGTCTGGTGGTAAGGAAGCAAGCAGAAATCACAAGCTATGAAACTCAAGCAAGTCCGACTTCTTTGATACAGCACGTAGACACATAAAATCATAATGTCGTATCGCAATACTTACTTACGTTGCTATATTATAACGGCTCCAGACTAAAATTTCCACAGTGGTTGCACTGGGGCGCCAATGTTTGGTGCACCGAATAATACATTACAACTTAATTTCTTAACACATCATGTAAATGATGGAGAAAAACAGGAAAAAAGGTGGAAATACATGTTTTTATTCAATTAAATCATGTGCAACAACAAATTGCGATAAATCTCAGGCGCACTCGGGCGACCAGTGAAAAATGCTTCATGGCACTTGACATATTTTTGGCTTACATGGAACCCTGCATGACAAATTGCAGGAATCGGCACCCAGGTATGGTGATAGTTTCATAACTTTCATTCTCAACTATTACACAGAGGAAAGGTAGCAGGTGCATATAAAGGGAAAATTACTAAATGATTAACTCTGAAATAACTTTGAGTCACACATCAGAATGCTTTCCCACTGGTCATTCAACGAGTACGGTCACTTGGATTGCAGCTAAACCAGTGTGCCAGCTGCAACCAGCTGCTTAGATAAAGCTTTTGAACGTCTTCATACATCTTAAAGGACGCGGGGGATGATCTTGATTTTAAATTAAGAGCTTGTCAGGAGAGCTCACGTTCCGAATGACTGGTTTCTACATTAAAACAAAACAAAACAGAAAAATACAAATAAAGAAGTGAAGCTTCATCTCTTGTTATTGTCACCAAAATAAACAATGAACACATTAACATCTTCTGCAGGGTGTCTCGAATGCCCCACGTCCATTCCAGGCACCTCTTTTTTCCCCTTTTAAAAACAGAACTTAATGAACAGCAATGCACGGCAGTGGAGAACACAAATGAAATGGATATGTGAAAATAAATAAATAAAAATGAAAGGAACAAACAGACCAGAGAGAATATGCACCTTCCCCTTGGCGTAAAAAGCCTCCGTGGCAAAAAAGACTGAAGAAGAACAAAAACAGAAATTAGCGAGTGCACTGAGGCATTTTACATGATGAATGATATGAAGTGCTTCTAAAGAGAAGTGCACTCAGAATAAGATGTTATGTAGAAATATAGGATGCGATATATACACAAAGAAGAAGAATAACATGTATCGTGAATTATGTTAAGCAGGGATTTCTTGATAGACGGACGGACGATAACAGAGAGAAAGATTAGAAGAAGGTCCCTCTCAGTTTTTAACCGTGGCTGAGATTTCCACTCAGGTGTGAACGTCACGGCCGCGTGGCTGTTAAGCCTCTGTCTCCAGCAGCCTGCAGGGGCATTGTCCTGGAGTTTTCCTTGCAATGTGAAAAACCCCTGAAGACCGTTGTGGGATTTAGAGTAAAATTGAATGTTGTCTTTTGTTCCTGGGCTCAGTTACTAGGTGTGGTGTTTGAAATGAGAGCTAAAAAACAAAAAGGAGATCCCCCAGCAGGCATTGCGCAATGATTTTCTCATCCATCACCGTGAGAGACCATTTCATTCCAATTTGTCGCTGGAAGGAGGAAATAAAAGCGTGTAATCACCTCAAAGGCCTCCCTTTTGTCTTGCAGAGCATTTTTTTGTTGTTCGGAAAATAAATGATAAATTCTGGTGGTCGTTTGCTATGTCAGACAGCGGCCCTCTGGCTTCATGAAGCCCTTTAAGGCAGGAACACACCGGGCCAACCATTGGACGTCTGAAGCGTTTGGATGAGGTTGGGAACAAATCTGTTCGGTGTGTACAGCTGTGTTGGAGGCTTTCGGAGACGCACGGACAGCGTCTGATCCGACTGAACATGCGAAGTCTGAGGAGGTTGGCATTCAGCCGTCTGAGCCATTGGATACTGTAATTGGCAGTGTGCTAGCGAATCACTGTGGTGTGGGCAGGCGGAAGTGGTGCGGTTTCTCCTTATTACTTGTTCCCTACTGTGACAACTTCTTCGTAAAACAATGAGCCCGAGAGCACACAACGCGAGTGTCACCCTAGCCAGTCATCTTTACAGAAATGCCAAGTATTTAGCCCACAAACGTCTTCTTGAGTCGAGCGAATACTGAATCAATACTGTGTGCGCTTTGTTACCCGCTGTTAAGGAGGCTTATTGCATCTCGTGCAAGCGCAGAACGTACACACTGCTGTGGAGTTGGCAGCATGTCAAAGCGGTGTGTACACTGCAACTTTTCTGCCGAACGAGTCAGACGAGAGGCAACGGAGTGGTCGGATAAGGCAGTTGGACGTCCGGGCGGTGTGTGGGGGCCTTTAAACACGCGACAGGATATCATTAAAACAGTACAGAGAGGGCATGAACCGACTTTAAAACAAACAGGACATGTTGAGAAAGTAGTCAAATTGTTTGTTATTTAGGCTGGAGTGAACTAGGCAATCACATATATTACATTAATTACACTACACTAATGAACATTCACTTGTTTCTCACCTTGTTTTGAAATGCTTACCAAGAAAGCACTTTCACTTAATGTTTTAGTGAATTAGGCCCATCGCACATCCTGAAGGCTCCTTACCGCCTTCCACGCTGATAAAGTTATCAATTAAAACACACTGTGTGCGGCGAGGATGGGCCCCGCTTTGACTCTGCAGAGACGGACCTCTGGGAGTGCTTAATCATGTCGCATTCACACACACACAGCTCGGTTTTAAAAGATAGGATTCTACAGCTAAAGTTGCTACCAACATTTGTTTTTGGACTACCTGAATGACATTTTGATAAATTCGAGGCAAGATTTGTCTGTTTCTGCCAATGAACTCATCACACCTGATGCTTAGTTTCCTGTGCCCAGAAGAGGGTATAACAAATGGGTTCGGATGACTAACAGCTGCAAATGCCAGAGAAAACTCGGTTGTTTTTAGGTGGGCTGTCATTAGTGCAGAGACAGACACAGGAAACATTTTAGCCAAAGGCACAACTGATGATTATTTTCATGGTTAATTATTCTATCAATCATTTTTTTTGCGTTAATCACTTTGTCTTTAAAATGTCATAAAACAACAAAAGTGGCAAGATTTTTTTTAAGTTGCAACTAATAATGATAAGGCTTTTTAGTAATCATCAATAGTAAATGGTAAATGTAGAGTTAATCAAACTTAAAGTTAAAGGTTAAAGTTAAATGAAAAACACGTTTTCTCTGGTCTCTACATGTTTAAACTGGTCCTCCCTGAGCCTGCCAACTCCCAGAATGAGGAAAACAAGTGATTCCTGCATGGTCTCTGCAGCCCACCCACTGGTAAAACGGCGCTCCTACGGGCTGTTCAGATTCAGCTCCTGTCATTACGTAACCAAAGGACTCATTTTCATAGGTCGACCTCCTCTGCACGGTGATAGTAGATATCCGTGAGGGGGGGGGCGTTCATCCCGGAGTTGAAGTTTGGTGTGTCCAGCGGTGAGGTAGCAGTGTTTAGCAATGTCGTCGCTCAGAGTTAGAAACGCAATGTGCTCTGTTGTTGGTTGTAAAAATCAACATCATTATATATTCTGTCCCAGCTACAGAAGAACAGAAGAGACAGTGGTTGCGTTTCATTTTC
>OMLP01040877.1:0-29635 GCA_900302685.1 Spondyliosoma cantharus | reverse complement strand
ACTCGTATAACCTTATACCTATGAACACCCTCTAGGAAGAAAATAAAAAACATTTTGCAGTCTTTTTTTAACCTGCAGTGCATCAACAGATTTCTATATTGAAAGTTAGCAATTACAGATATCAAGCTGCTGCTAACTGAAGATATTCCGCCCACATGGTGGGACGCAGGCTGGCTTCAACTCCCTGGAGTACCCCGTGCATTGCAGGTGGTGCTAGTACAGGGCTGGAAGGCTCTGCTGCACAAAGTATGATATTACTCCTCATAACACACTTTCCTGCTGCTTTAGAAGCCGCAGTGCCCGACTAAAGCTGCTCTTATTTTGTATGACTGCTGCTACCTCATACATTATGACTCATAGGATAGCTGATTGGCTGCCAGTTTGGTGATAATTAATAAAAGGGGACACAGTCAATTGCCCTTAATTATTTCTCTGTACCCTAAGTAATTAACGACTGTGTCATCTGCGGTTTTGTCTTCAAGAGAATAATTTACGTCTGTGAATTAGGGGTCAGGGTTGTGGTTCAACATTCCAGTCCTGAACACTGACAAATTGATGCCATCATGGATGAAATTATGTTGTTGGAAAAAAGGTTCAACCATTGACTGTATAAAGGATGGATGGATGGATGGATGGAGCTGCCTTAGGAACTGCATTATTTGTAATGGCCAGCAGGGGTCGACTCCACTGGTTGATTTATTACCTGAGCTAACAGTTTCCTTATGAGTTTATGGTCTTAATGAGAAGTTTCAAGTCTTCTTCAACACTGCATGATGTACATTTTGTAAATTAAGGTCCAATTAAGAGTAAGGTCTAACGTAAAGAGAGGAATCTCTGTCTTTCTGTCTGTTTGTGATTCGCATATCTCCAGAACAGTTCATCCGATCACCTTCACACTTGCCAGGTTTGTTGCTGAGGATACAAGAAAGTGCAGTGTCAAATTTGGTGCAATATGGACAATATCAAGGAAGTCTGAATAAACAGCCAACACTGATGTGCAGCAGCAGGGGTGGGGCTTCAGCGCTCTGAAAGCAGAAGATGAAACGAGTCTGGATGAGTGCCGCCTAGTGGTCAGCACTGGTTTTCTATTCTTAAGTGAGAACTGGTGGTGAGATTTTTCAATTCTGTCAACAGTTGTATGCTAGCTAACATTAGCCTCACAGGCTAGAATGTGTAGAACTGCTCCAGGATGCCTCTCTCATTGGTTGCTGTGGTATGGCTTGAAAAGTAATGATATAATCACAGTTTCCTAATCATAAATATCAAACATGTTTGATATTTACAATTTAAGCTCCACCCTCTCATCCAAATATGGCCACTTCTGGCCCCCAAAACACTAGGATGGTGACTGTTATTATGCCAAAATGAAGGCCTCAGATCCATAGTCCAGATACCAGTGGGTGAAGCCATGGTGGGCTTACACTTCAGCTGAATTTTTGCACCTTCAAGCATAATCTCACACACCCCTTGTAACCATCCTGTCATATTCAAATCAAATTTGCATGGCAAAGAAATGGAGGCAGCCCATATTGCTCCACCGCCAGAGTGCTGAAGTCACACACAAATAATTAATCAGGTCCATATGTGACGACCATAAAGATGATGTGAGATTACTGTACATAATTTGTGCATATGCAGACCCCCCCTTGTGGCATCCGGATGGTGCCAAAGCCTTTAACCTTCAAACAAGCGTGCCCAAACACTTAAGACATAGTATACGTGCACACAAAGGTTCCGTTTAATCAATGCAGCAGTATTGATCACTTGTCAGTGGAAGGAAGGAACACGGCAAGGAAATCAATTACACATATGCAGTGTATAATCAAATTTCTGGGAAAAACGCATGGCGCAGGAGAAATGTTGAACTGACACATGGCTCTATGGGGGGAGTATCATTGCCGTATTGAACACTACTCATATGAACGGAGAGTGAGGGATAGAGAGGAGAACAGTCCAGCGGTGTAGGTAACGATCCGAGGGATAATACGGGATACATAATTTAATATCTTATCTTAATAAGACCAGGGAGCAGGGAGATCATTACATATTGATAGTTAATAGATAAAATGGGTTTTGATTACCTGGCTTAAAGGTGGACTCTGTGGTTTTGGCGAGGAAGGGAAAATCTTCACTGACTGTTTAATGCCTAAACAAACTCTCTTTATTTTCTTGAGTGAATAAACAAACCGAGCTTAAAGGAAAACACCATTTCATACTGTTTTACTTTGTTTGTATGTGGCGGACCCTGCCACCTTTCTAGTGTCAAACAGTCTACTGAGTACCTTAATTTCCTCTGAATACAGCTTGTTTATTCAGTTATAGAAAAAAATATTACTCATTATATTATCATTTATCATCAATGATTTGAATATTAAATATACTCTCCAAAAACTACATAGTGGCCCTTTAAGGTGTGTCTGTAGCACTACCTTTCTGCCTCTCTCGAGTGGTCAAGAAAAAAGGGTTAGGGTAATGGAGCATCTCCGCTGTTACCTTTGAGGCTTTGGTCATTTTGTTTTTTACGGGTTCGTGAGGGGCCAATCTGTTGTGCCACAAACATATTGTTATTATATCTTTTTTATTATATCAGTTTTTTTGAGGGGATTCTTCCACGGGGTTGCAGAGTAAACGTCTCTCCTGTGCATTTACAGTCAGAGGCAACATAACATTTCATGGTCAGTGCACTAAAAGTCGCCCATGGCAAATTCTGCACCTGAAATAAACACTTCAAACACCAAGCCTGTGAGGGGCCTTTGGTACTAATGTGATTCCTGGGATGTGAGATAAAGGTTGTTTGTATTATAGCTCTGCGCATTGATGTGAAACAATAAAAATAAAATAAAAATAAACCTCCATTAAGGTTAGGTGAATAAGGTAAGGAAGAAAAACACTGATGGGAAAGCTAGTGCAATATTAAAATCATGTTTGTTATATTATTGTTTAAATTCAACCGTGTTCACTTCTTATCATGTTCAAACCTTCCTCTCATGATCAACAAACTAAAATCACCTCACCCTTCATATAGCACCTACCTACAACTCTGCAGTGCTGGCTCTCCCTGCATCACCCTCACCAGTGTTAGTTTCCAGCTGAACTTCATCTGATCTCTAATATGAAAGCAGTGGAGATGAATAAGGTATAGAAAAACACACAGCCAGACTAACTCCTTTCTAGATGTGGGAGATGTGTAACGTTACTCGTTTTCAAGTTACATGTGTTAAGTTAATAGAAAAATCATGTTCATTTACAACCATCTTAAATACTGTTTTTAGTGTCAAATCGCTTTTTTCCGTTATGTTACTGGAAAGTCCGCCATATTTTACATAATATTGGCTAGTAACGTTAATAGTAACAACGTTTACCTAGCGAGAGTGTACTGTTAGATGTTGAATCACAACATCAGTTTAACATCAAGGCAGTGACAAGACGCTGTGTTGCGCTTTCAAAATAAAAGCAAGTGAGTTAAAGGTTTCAAACCTTGCCTGCCCCCATCCCCACCCTGGTTCCTACACCCTTGCTCATGACATAATTACACTTCCTTTGACCTCCACTGTCTCTTTTCAGTCGTAAGACAGAGGGGGGGTCCTTATACATCTGTGCCCAGGGGGACAGTAGTTCATAATCCCTCACTGTATTAATACAACTTAGAATGTAACATTATAGTGTGATGTGTGTCAATAATTGTCAAGCTCAGGTGACTCCGCGGTGGTGGGAGGGGGGCCCAAAATCAAATTCTTCTTAGGGCCCCCAAAAGGCTTGGGCCTGCTCTGATTGACAACATGTGGTTTGTGGTAGCAGCTTTTAAGCTTTTAAGATAAAAAGTCATTAAGGGTTCATTTATGTGCAATAATAGACTCAATGAGTTACGGAATTGTGTTACCTAACTTTAAATGTCAGACAAGGAAGTCCATTGTCAGACTTTTGGCCCTCCAAAAGTGGATGTCTCTGTAGAATGTGCCTTGTCTGACATCCCCTGTTCGGAAAATAAAACACCAAGTAACTACAAAAGTCCAGACGGCCATCTGCTAATGGGTTATTCTGTCACTAACCTACTGACAGCCAACAGTGAAGGTGTGTAACCGTGTAGAAACACGAACCCTCCTCGCAGACCTGAGCTACAGTCAGCCTCCGCTCTCTTAACGCGCGCCCCCGTCAGCCTCGTGCACTCCTCTCCGGGCACGCGGCAGCAGCAACACTTGTCAGTTGTCGGCGGATCACATGATATGACCAAGCAGCTAGCTACTTCCTGTGGAGACTGCTAGCCAACTCACATCCAGACGGCCGCAGCGACTGCGACTACCGTGTCATCCAAGATGCTGGCCCTCATAAACAGGCTGTTGGACTGGTTCAGGTCCCTGTTTTGGAAGGAGGAGATGGAGCTGACATTAGTGGGACTGCAGTACTCCGGGAAAACCACGTTCGTCAATGTGATTGCAGTAAGTGACGGTAGCTAGCAGGCAAGTGCTGTCAGTGCGGGCCCGGGCTATTACCTGGGAGAGGTTGTGGACGAAGGTTTAATTTATGTACCTTAAAACGTTCTCGTCACATTTATAGGTTGTTGTTCACGGGCAAGGCTGCACGACTGAACAATGCCTTTCTAAATGCTGAGACAGTAACGTTGCGGCGGGCTGCGCTCTCACTCAGTTGTTTGGCTAGCTAGAATGACGAAGTTCTTGGTATGACTGTGCGCTTACTTACGAAGGCGGTCATGTGAACGGACTTGTCAGTGCTCTGTAATAGCTCCCGGTGTGTCAACATCAAGGATGTGTTGACAACACAGGCCTCCAGTCACCTCTGTCAACAGTCTGTCTTGTTTACTTCATATAAGAAGGGCGTCCTGAAGCGACGAGGACTGGAGACGTCTCGGCCACAGGCTGCCAGCTGTCTACGTTATTGGTTTAGGTTATAGATGTATAGATCTGCTCGGAATGTCATTATTGCATGAGTTGAGCATTGTCAGTGATCCTCTTCGTGCCCTCCTCCCAGCAGGTTCATAATGATTTAAGCACTGTCACTGTTAAAACGTGTGCGGTGTTATGATGACTGGCGTCTTTGTTGTCACGTCTACCTTGCTTTGCCTGCCACAGCCTCTGACTGGGTGTGTGTGGGGGAGGTAGGGCTATATGTTTTGCGTATGTCTGTTTTCTAGTTTAGAAACCACTTAAAAAGGACCCAGGCTTTAGGTTCCCCTCTCCGGAATGCATCAGAGGAATACACATTTTTTCCTGCTCCGTGGTTGTGTCAGGTGATCTGTAATCAGGTTTGAACAAAGCTGCCTCACACAGTCATCGCAAGCCTGTCGGACTGGGCCCTGGCTCTGTATGACACACACAAACAAAGCCATGGAAGTTATTCAGCAGCACATCTGAAATGTTTTGTCATCCTCCCTACACTCAGCCAACTCCCTTTATCAAAGCAGCCTACCTTGCTGTCAGAGCCCACGTTTTAGGATAGATTAGATGGGTTAGTAAGCACTGGTTGGTTTGCGAGAAGGAAACGATGCTGATGCGTGGATGGCATCATCCTAACCTGATTCATAGTTTTAAAAGGCCAGTGTTCAGCAAGGGGCTTCAGGAGGCCAAATTTACTTTGACCACATGCACAGATATGACACACGTCCGCCAGGCTTCTCACATGACTTCCGAATCAGATGAAACCGAGCTTTAAATAAATGATAGTGGAGTTTTACAGGGTTATAGTTCGAACGCGTATGATGCAAGACAGAAAGGGGAAGTGTTTGTGATACTGTTTCAGTGCCTGTAATCTAACTTGATCTGAGTCTGTTTAAAAAAAAAAAAGCAACATGCAGAATGTATCAAAGTGCCACCTTTTGTCTCACATTTGTCCTGTACAGTCAGGCCAGTTCAATGAAGACATGATTCCCACAGTCGGTTTCAACATGCGGAAGGTCACCAAAGGCAACGTGACAATAAAGGTAGGTCGACAATCAAGAGCCCAGCAGTGTGCTGTCACTGTTCAGATTAAATCATTTTAACACGGGACCGGCCTATGGCCCTGTGTGACCCTGCACACCCGTTTTGCTCATCACATTGTGCTTTCGTGCCTCAGATATGGGACATAGGAGGACAGCCCCGCTTCAGAAGCATGTGGGAGCGCTACTGCAGAGGGGTCAACGCTATTGTGTAAGTACAGCAGGTTGGCCTCTGTGACCAGATTTACTAATTGGTCTTCTGAGGTAGCTGGAAACCTGAACTTTAAGTAGAAATGACGTCTGTTTAAGCTTGGCTTTTTATCTATCCATTTAAATGTATATTTAATTAGACTTGAGTTAATAGTTATTTCACTCTTAAACAATTAAATGCTTTAAAATCATTTATGTAGCAGTTGTAAAAGTTTATAAACATCAGTTGCAACTTTACAACAAACTATTGCTTAATCAGTGGTTTATAAAGCATTTCATTGTTTGTTAGCACTGAAATAACTACTAACAGAAATTTCAATACCTGAATTTACCATTCAAATTATTATTCTAAATAGTAACCCTCATGTCATAGTAGGAGTTTGAATACTGTCACTTGTTTTGATATATTCATTTAATAAATGATTCAGTTTTGGTCTAGTGAAACATTTTTTTTTTTTTAATGTATCAAACTAAGTAGTATTATTTTTCTCTCTTGCAGTTACATGGTGGACGCAGCAGACAGAGAGAAGATAGAAGCTTCCAGAAATGAACTGCACAACCTCTTAGACAAACCACAGCTACAAGGAATTCCTGTAAGAAACTGTTTGTGATCTTTGGACCAGGAGCTATGATATCATGGCCCTGTTCTGGTGGTTCACATTGATTTCTGAGGGTCTGGTGACACCAGTCACAATCGGTGATTAAACCCATAATTAGTAATCACTGCAGCTAATGGGCTGCAGTGACTCAGGCTTGATGACATGGCACTAAGTGGTCATTTGAACCCAAGCCAGGATTTTTTAACGAGTTTTCAATGTGTAAGCTGACAGGATAATTGACCTGACAGGGTTTGATGTGCTAAATCGAAAGCTGCTTCGAGCTGCTGTGACTTGACACCACACAGAGTTTATTTAGTCCAAAGAGTACGGATCCTTTAAAGTGTCTCAACATGCTGAGCGGTCAGGCTGATGCATTGCTGTGCTGGATATTAATCAGCCCTTTCTCTCTTTTCTCACGTTTCAGGTTCTAGTACTGGGCAACAAACGAGACCTTCCCAACGCACTTGATGAGAAGCAACTCATCGAAAAAATGTAAGGGCGCTCAAGAATACTGAGGATTTAGTGATACCTTTCCACCAATGTCAGGACTTGACTTCAAACTTAAATTATCCTCAAGTCAAATCTAGACAATGATAAATCAATATCAGGAGTATTATGTGAGACTGTCCTAGGGATAACCCAAAAATTAGGATATTATGGCTTTGCAATGCATTAAATTAAACGCATTAAGACATCATATCTGAAATACTTCAATACACGGGATGTGCTGATTATGCAAATTTTTTGCGATTTTGCAGATAGCCGATGCTAATACCAGTGTTTTTTGTTTGTTTATTTTGTTTTTGTTATTATCTATTTAAAGTCATTAACCCCTAATTACCCTTATCTTTGAAAGAGAACAAATGTGATTATACGAATTTAAAGCCTATAAACCTCTCAATGACGCAGTGATGAAAGGTTTTCAGCACTAACGCAGCCTTACAAATTGAGGGCATTGATCACAAGCCAATAGCTCATGAATTTGTCGGTGCAAAATTGATGCAATATAAGAGATAGACATCGGCCAGTGCCATTGGCGAATCTCAAGTTGTTTGCCGATGAGCCAGTAGAAGTCAACACAGCGAATGTTTGCTGATGTTCTGCCAATAAATATCGGTGCATCCCTGATAAATAATTAACTGAATATGGTGAAAATCCTTTTCAGAAGGCTGGAGGTTGTTGGTGGCAGGAATTGAATGCCCACAGTTTTAGAGTGAGAGTGTTCAAATGTTTCGGGCGAATTATTCACTGCATCAGGATTTGGAATTTCTCAACAAATGTTGTTCGGTCCCGGACATCTCTAACTACTGATAATCACGGCAATTACGCAGAATGTCTCTGGCAGATCTGGGCGTATTTTCATGGATTTTCATTTGTAGTCCTTTTCTTTGCTGTTGGCGCTGCACTACTGTTTTTTACGACATCCTAAAGTGCGAGCGTTACGGTGTATGCAGTTAAACTCCAGAGAGACAGTCCAGAGCAATTTGACTTCTGATACTGAGGTTGGCAAAATACACGATGCACTTAGCATTGATGCTATCAAATCTGTTACCGCCCCATCTATCTGCCTTATTAGCAAAGAGCCGTGTGCAAAGGATTCAGGCTTCTCAGTTTTAGTCATTGCCGACCATCACTTCCTCCTCTTAGAGTGACAAGTGTTGTGTAATGTCTTTATCAGATATATCGCTAACGGTAATGTGCTCTCTGTAAGTGTATGCACCAAGCCAAAGATCTTTTGTAAGGGAAGAAGCTCCACTCTGTAACATTACCGGTAAATTGCGAGTAATTTTTGTTCTTCAGACAACTCTGCTAAGGACCTCTGAATACACTTACATTCCTATTATATACATGTTATTTCACAATTTAATATGAGCGGTAATTGGATTAATAAACTCATGTCACATTTTGTTGTCTAGAAACGGTTATCTCAATGTGTCAGGCACATACTGTTTAATCAACATTCAGATGACTTTAAATATAGGATCCGCCATAGGAAACTTTAATGGAACATCACTCTTTTCTCCTTCTTAACCATAAGGCTCTGATTTGTACTTTTCCAGGAATCTATCTGCCATTCAGGACCGAGAGATCTGCTGCTACTCCGTCTCCTGCAAAGAGAAAGACAATATAGGTAAAGAGGCGATCGGAGTTTAAATGATTCTACATCAAACCACAAAGTTTTATGCTGAGGGCGTAAACATGTCTCGATGTTTCCCCTCCTGCAGATATCACGTTGCAGTGGCTCATCCAGCATTCAAAGTCACGGAGAAGCTGAAAGTGAAGCCTCCCCAGTCGCAGCTGTGGCCTCAGCCCCCCCCCCTAATGGTCATGGGTCCTCGACAGCCATCCCTTCCACTGCCTCTGTGAAGTAATCCAGCTCTATCTGCTCACTACTGTCACCACCTGCACCACCCACTACACTACCATAGATGTGTAGCCCCTGTACAGCACTACCACCACCCCAACTATGTGGAGTCTTGAAAAGTTGTTTCAGTACTGTGCTAGAAGGTGGATTGTCCATACCCTTCATGCCTTATCGCCTGTCATTACGGACATGCTCTGTGTCTGTGTACATCATTTCTCTTTTTAATGGCTTCTGTCCTTTTGGACGCAAGAATCTAAATGACGTTGCAGTGTACTGTTCCCCAGCTACACAAAGATGGAGCTCCTCTAATCACACATTCAAACATCCGCTCTGTTGCCTGTCAACATTTGCTGTTTACGTCACAAGGTTGTGATTGTTGTTTTTAACAGATATTTGCCAAACGATGAGAATGCTTGCGCAATGCCTTCAATTCCTGATAAACTCTAAGCAATGTAGCCTGCATTTGATGTGCAGGCGTGTGGAAGTATCTCTTTTATTAAGTGACTTGAATCAAAGTTTACACGTGACCTAAAGATGAATAGAAACTAAGACTGAGTGGCTGTTGTGTCTGAGGTGAAAATCCTAAAATGGCTAAGCAGAGTTTTAAGTGCCTTCGGCTCAGTGAGTGTTCCAATCAGACAGTAATTGCCCAATGCAACTTCTCACCCACTATTTTGAATAAACACTTGGTAGAGACGCAGCATAAATCCCTTGATTACACTTAACACCACGCCTCGACAATCTCGTCTTATGTTGTCATCACGAATGCATTATGTCTGAGAAAAGGCAGGACTGTAATAACGATGAAGAATGAGGTAACTGATGAAGCGAGGTGAATGAGAGAATGTTACATGTTGTTCTGTTGTTGATCGTTTGAATGCTGTTTCACTTGTAGCCTGCGACTCTTATGTAGCTTGAAATGCGAGCTAACGTTTGCTTGCACTTCTCAGGTTGTTAAAGGATTTTTTTTTTTTTAAAACGCAGTATGGGCGTGTCCGAGTATCTGTTTCATAATCCCTATTTAGTTCGGGTTGGATAACAGAAAGCCAGTGTTAGTCACGATGACAGGAAGGAAAGCGGAAGACAGTCCATTAGTTCAAAGCGACGGATGCTTGATGTCATCCATGCCTTGCCACGCCCCTCGTCTGAATCCTGATGTCTTTTTGTCGAAGCCTTAGCAGTCCGAGGACAACGCCGCCTCCTCCGAAAGCGACGCATTGATTGACACGTCTTTTCCTTTCAGCGACAAGACAATGATTTCTCACTGTTGTATATTAATCTGCTCCTTGCTTGGCCAGTGCATCCTGATAAATTACAGTTTTTTTTTCATTCTATGTTTGTGTGTTGCTGCATCAGGACAAGTTTTCCCTTCCATAATCACAAGCTCTCTGTTATCTCATATGTTGTTCTGTGTCTGTTGGTGATCGTCGTAATCCTACATGTCGATTGTTGGGACCACAGCAGCAGTGAGGGGCTGTAAAATTGGGGTGACTGTGTGGGTAATTTGGGGAAAGCTTTGTTACCTGTGTAATAATATAGCCTATTTGCAATTTGTATGTGCATGTGCTGAACTTATTCACATCCAATTGCAGACTTTGTAAATAAGAAGTTAGCATTTTTATTCCCACAAATGCTCCTGTAGATGTCATGCATTCTTTCCCTGTGATTGCTAATAAATTTGTTTTTATTTTTAAGGAATTCAAGTGTGGCATCCAAATTCCTTGCAAAGTAGACAGTTGAACAGTTTTTTTTTCTTCTTACACATGACTTGTTGAACTTGTAGTGAACACGATTACACTATCATGTTCTGCAGCACTGATTCGCCAAGGACCCCAGGTAGTTTCTTCCTCCTTGACATCAGGCGATGGTTGTAGCCAAGGTGCTTTTGGCGTTCATCTCTCAATGGATAATATTTTTTCTCAGAAAAGTCGCTTACTCTTCTATGTCTCCTTCTTTCTTTACTCTCTGAACTTTCATGGACACATAACTTGTTGAGTCAATTAAATATAGGATTACACCTGTTATTCACTGGATAGTAGGATAGTATTCAAATAAATGGATGTAAACCCAGTAAAAAAACACCCAATTTAAAATTTGGGTAAATTCATCCATTCTCAGTCAAGGCAAATGTAAAATTGGGAATTAAGATGAGTCAGACTGAAACTTCTCCTGGATCAAGTAATGTACTAGGGTATGGTAAGAAAAACAAAATAAATACAGTCAGAGAGAGAGCCCCGAAAATAGTTCTAGGTCTTTGAGAGTCAACTCATCACCACTAGGTGGTGGCAGAGGACCTTGGAAAGAAGGTAAAAGGTGGGCGCTTTAAAGTCTGTACAGACTTAAAACTCACAAGTTTTATCTGAAGTTCTTTTCTGATTCATCTAGGTTTGAGAGTGTTACTCAAATACTATCAGTTATAATGAATTAAAAGTTTTTTCTTTTGAGCAAACACTTGTTCAAATAAAAACTATTATGTCTTGACAGACATGAAACTAGATATAAACTTGAAATATATATTTTCAGTTTGTTAGAATTCAATACCTTACAAAAGCAAATCTACACGGGATGATAGCTGTAAACTTTTATAACCTGGTATTCCCTGAATACAGCAGCAGCCCTAGGTGCATCATTAACCTGCTTTCCTCTTTTCTATGCACGTCTGCTAAAGCCAATCTTAGAGATTTCAGATTGCACTGAATGTACAGGTTTATCAGCAGGATGACTGATCCCAGTTCAGTTTTCAGCTATTTTTGCTTACTTGAGTGCCTTCATCCACAAAGGATTTCCTAACAACATGCTCACCACGCAGCCGACCTGCACTCACAACTCCCCACATGCAGACTAAACTTTGTTCTACCTTTGTAGATAATGTAGATTTGGTTTCTGTGCTTCCCACCAGGCAGCTATTGTTACATACAGATCCCATAATGGATGATTAACACCTCGCAGTGTTTCTTGGCAGAAAAAATGGCTATATGCACAGAAATGTAACACTATGCTAAGCAGGGAGTGTGTCACAAACTAGGGGGCAATAAAGCGAGCCGTGTTCTCAAAGCTGGAGCAGCGCGGAGCCGTTGGGAGAGCAGGCCTGTGCTGTTAAAGCAGGAACACCTTAATTAATCTCATTTCTTAGATGCAACATTTAATGGACAGCTGCTGGCATTTATTATATGCCAGGGCAGTAGTTGGAAAGTGTGGACAGATGTAGGTGTTATCCAATGAATTCCATGGGTCTGTGGAGACTGTCGTGTGTGTCCATATGGGAACTTTATATATACGTGTGTGTGTGTGTGTGTGTATTTGTGTGTGTGTGTGTGTGTGTGTGTGTGTGTATGTGTGTGTGTTTGTGTGTGTGTGTGTGTGTGGTTTACAATTGCATTGACCGCAAGGGATTAAGCAGTGGTTTACAAATCTGCCACAGGGATTTACGTGAAGAGGTCACACAGAAGACCTGAAGGCGTGACACACTATTAATGTAGTTACACTCCATTACCCGCGGGCTAATTATGTAATACGACATGTTGTGCACCCGCCACCTGTCACTGTCTGGATCTCCCGAGTATCCAGACTCGTCGGTCAGTCCCATAAACGACCATTCATCAACAGAATTGAAGGCCGCTAAAAATTGTGGAATATCTTCCAGACATGATTCACTCCTTCATAGCTTCCACTAAAACAACCCAGAGCTTACTAAATCCTCTTTAAAACCATAATGGATGTCTTAAATCATGAGGATGCAACTGAACTTTCAACAGGGCTGCTCATGTTAATGTCGTTATGAACACATTTATATATATATACTTATATACACACACACACACACACACACACACACACATACATATATATATGTATATATGTAGAATAGCTCTATGGGTAGCCTGCTCTATAATAATCCACTGTGGTCCAAATTATGCCCAAGTTTGAGTCTACTCTGAATTCATGTTAAACCATTGCAACATCAAACAACTGCATCTATTCAGCGTCCTGTCTATAAAATGTCTGCATGTCTGATGCACAGAAACGTTCCCAGATTTAAGCTGCTGTCGCTGCCGCAGGGGCGAACTGTCACCTGGTTGGCCCTCTGTCTTACAAACAGCCAACAGCCCTGGACAGCCTCTCTCAGCACTCAGTGTAGGAAGCCTGCGCTTTACTTTGTCAGTCCCCTGACGGCTCTGTAACAGGCCAACACATCGCAGCTAGTTTTTTTTTGCAGCCTCATAATCATTTCTTTTACACATCAGAGGAAATGTTCAATGTCTGTCCAAACAAAGATCATCTTGGAGGGTTTTTTCTCCTTTCAAATGGATATGTGTGTGTGTGTGTGTGTGTGTGTGTGTACCTGGGTTTGTTAAGTATGCACATGGAAGCACTCGTAACTACTCTACTATCCCCATCAAGGCTGAATCATCCCTGTTTCCTTCATCGTCTCTGTAATTCCAGACAGTAGTCCACTCTGAGCATTTCAACTTTAAAGGGTGAGTCCACCAATTATACAAATTAAAGTGTGTTTACAGGTCTTGGGGAGTACTGCATATGTGGGTAAAGTCTTTTGTGGCTCCAGAGGAAGCTGCATGTAATCTGATGAATTGGCTCCAGTGATGTCACTCAGTGGCCACATTGCATTGTGGGTAATGAAGGCGCCGATTTCGAAAAAGACGAAGAATGCGTGGAATACAACAGGGATTCAAAAAAGGAAGTAAATATGGAATTAAAAATCTCTGGTTCTGCTGTATCGATTTTGATCATTTTTTTTATAAACTGTCCAATCGGAGTCAAACGGTGTTTCGGCTCATTTACGCTCCCTTTCCATAGGAAAACACATCAGTCCATTCTAAACGATACAACCATCACTGCCCACATACTTCCATGTGTCCTTTACTTTGGCATTGATGTTAATACGATGAAGTATCATGTTTAAAACTTCTTGCCTACTCGCATAACCTCTCCTCAAACGTTCCGGCATTTTAAAAAAACATCTCGAACTATTGGCTACACTGTTACACTGCCCCCCACGACTACTGCTGGTACTGCTCCGTTGGTCTGTATCCGCAAGCTTTCAGAAAATCTGCAGAAATACAGACGAAATGAAGGCTCCGATCTGTGTCTATATGAATATCTAACATTGAGCATAAATGAGAGGGAGTGCAATGCTAAACCACTGACCTGCTTTTCGAAACCTGGAGCCTACATTACCCATAATGCAATTGAGACACTGGAGACAATTTATCAGATTACATGCAGCTTCTTCTGGAGCCACAAAAGACTTTATACTACTTTTATCTCTTAAAGTGATAATGTTTATGATATGCAGCATTCACAGAGCATCTCACTAAATCTTTGAGCTGTGAACATTTGACTCTAAAGGTTACGGTCATTTCACTGATTTACAGCACCTGTGTCAGTTTGCTTTTCAAACAGCAAGATATGAAATCAGAATTACAAAGCAGATCTAACCTGACCTGTCTGAATCTCATTTGAAGCATCGGGTGGAGTTAGTCTTTCTACAACATGGTTCATATACTACAAACAGTCAGTCCTAGTGAAGACATGATTTCACATGGCCCATGCACTCAGTTGTTTTTTTTACCACTAAGCCCTCTTTGTTCATGTGACAACGATGACATCAGAGGCCGTCGTCCTCAGCTGAGCTAACTGTGGGGTAATTTGTCCCAGGATCTCAAAGCCTCTGTTTTTATGAGATGTCAATAAGTTGTTCCAAACTTGTTGAACTATAGTTTTGGGATTAGAGGTCTGAAGCCGCAGCATCGGCAGGCATCTGCGAACACTTCATTCGGGTCCCCCTGTGGACCGTAATTTGGCGCTAATCACTGCGTGTGGAATGTCACATGATTCATGCAGAGCTGCATGGCACATATCACCGTCCTTTACGGCTCCACACCCTGTAAAAGACAGATGGTTACATGCACACACACCCTGTAATATGCCATATTAATAAGACTCTGTAGACGAATACATACCTCCACAATTATTGACGTTTATTAGCGCTGATACACCAGCGAGGGTGTTTGACCCAGTGTGATTTTCAGTTCAACTGTTTTAAACAATCTGATTGGATGTTTTGCTCTCTGTCATGGATGGCAAAGTGCGTCCGTGGTTTGGTCACACCACTTCAGTTCAGACTGAGGCTTTGTCCGAAAACCATTCCCTTGTTCACTCTTTCACTACAACTTAGACAGTAAATGATGAACTCAATAGTGAGCAGTAAATTGAGATTTCCGACACTTACTAATCAACACAATGTTGTATCATCACTGACAGAGTTACCTAAAAGTTTTTTTTTTTAATTCTTATATCTATATCTATTAGCATCACATTATGAGATTGTTATTTAAAAAAAAAGTGGAGGAGACGCAACTTTTTCACTCCATTGGGGAATTTCTGAAGGCACTATGTACTGGTACATATTCAGACTTTCAGACAAAGACAATGGAGGACAGTATAAATATAAAGTGCACTATAGTAAACAGGAAGTGATCATGGACACCGCTTGAATTATTTCAACAACTGCTGGAAGGATCGTCATGACGTTTTGTACAAACATTCATGAATGGCAAACATTATTTTAGACAGAAATGCATTATTCAGTAATGGAGAAGGAAGAAGAAAGGTTTGGATAAAGAAAAAACAGACTTTGAGAAAATCACTGCCCACAGCATCTTTTAACCATCCAACCTAACTGGTTGGACCACCCCAGGAGGAGAGGGGAGAGATCTAGAATGGGACTCAAGCTGACCCAGCAATGGGAATTGAGAGAATGGTGTGCCCACATCTTTACAGAGACCTGTCTCCACCACAACATCCTGAATCGAGATGTTGCACTCAGCAGCGCAGAGCACAGCGGCGCAGGATGCGGAGAGGTGGACTCAAACGCAGTCAAAGTTGATGGACAGTGTGTTTCCAGATGTCAAACTTAATATGACGATGCCGACCGTATTAGCATCACCATCCTCTTCCTGCTGTTTACATTCACCCCAACGCACATCAAAATATTGCACTACAGATTTATTTCCTGGGTGTATACATGTTCATGTAGGCAATGTCAATACCTGTATATGTGTTTCTGCATTTCCTTGCGCAACCCAATGTTGTGTAATGACACTCTATCAGCGTAAATCACCTCATACCTTTATAACTTTGCTGATTAGCTGCCACTACACATTGGAGGTTTTGGGTGAAATCTCTTGATAGATATGGGACAGACTGCCATCACATTCGATCCACACATGTGTGCCCCCTCTGAATGAAGTAATCACTTGCTGATCTCCTGACTTTTCAACTAGTTTTTTAAAAATTTTTTTATTTAACCTTTATTTATCCAGGAAAGTCCCATTGAGATTAAAAACCTCTTTTTCAAGGGAGTCCTGGCTAGTGCCACAATGTGGTTCAAATTTGAATAAGTCGAACGTGTGCTAATAAGAAGATGCTATCATGCCTAAATGTTGAACTAAGAGTTGCACATGGTAAACACACCTGTTGAACATTAGCGTGTTAGCTCTGTCAGTGTGACCATACTAGCATGCCGACACTTGCATTTCAGCACCACTGTGCCTCAGTACAGCTAGCATGAATGCACTGTAGACTTTTGTCCAGTTATGAAAAGAAAAACATTGACTTGTTTTGTCTTAGTGTTACATGAATACTCTTTTTCACTGATTACTGAACCTATTATGTGTTTTCGATCAGTTAATCAAGTAAAATATCCTAAAATGCTTACAAACTTCTCAAAGTTAGACATGTTTGATGTTTGATACTCGAGCATTGAGGCTCTCAGTTGGTATTGCTTCAGTTTTAGTGGCTGTGAGCCGTAACAGAAAACCACTGTTTGAGCGTCAACTGAGAAAGTTATTTTCTATTTGACGTAAACCATGACTTTCTCTTCTTTTTTGTGTGATTGTGGGAGTGCAGAAAAGCTGCTGAGACCTCCAAATGCAATAATTCCATTTCCACTCAGTTTGAGTAATCTTTCAGGTCCATTCCGTTATCCGGCGTCCTCTCAGATAGCCAGCTCTCCTGTGAATGCTTTCACACTCTCACCTCCCTGCCTCGGCTCTGACACTCTCCCCTCCTCAGATTCCATTAAAAAGCATAACTTCGGCTCCTGGGGCTCTGATCAAATAGGGCGGCTAATGCATTTTTCCTGCGTTTTGATTTTTTTTCCCAATGTACCTCATATTTACATATAGATTGAGTATTTATCAGTCTGCATTTTAAGGCAGATTCACTGTAGTCCACTTTATTAAACCATGTTGGATTTATGTATATTTAATGAAAAGTTGATGTAGGGAGTGTAATTCTTTGAACAAGGGAGTATACTTGGTATGTGGGGTGAATAGCAATGCAGAGGCTGCTAACCACTAAACTTGTAAGTCTTCAGATGTCTTAGATGGGGTGTGGTCAATTCGTTATGGTATACATCTCCGCTCTCAGTAGCACCATATGAACATTGTTTTTTCTACCAACACCATGTGATTGAGAATACAACGTATTAATCAGACAACTCATTGCAAGCTGGAGCAAGATTGATATTTCTTGAGGTCACCTACCATTCCTCGTCCACTGGGATGCAAACCACACAGCTAGAGGGCCAGAGGAACAGTTTGAGAAATGTGCTTATTCCCTCGCTTGCTGAATGTTAGAAGAGAGGATCAATACCAGTCTGTTTAGAGCTGCATGAAGCTGCAGCCAGGAGCCAAGTTACCTTAACTTAACACTAAGACTGGGAATATGTTGCAGAAAAGCCAACCTGGCTAAAAAAAACTCACTAAAGTACAAAAATAACAATACCCAAAACTTAATGGAGTCTCCACTGATTGCCTGGACTCTTATCACCATGAGGTTCCTGGGCCTGAACACTTTTTATATGGATTAAACAATATATAATGAATTTATCAGTGAGCTATTGAGGTGCTGCCACTGACTGTATGCTGTTTTTATGCTAAGCTAGGCTAATTGGCTGCTGGCAGTAGATCCATACTTAACGGACAAACATGTGAGTGGTATCATTCATCTCATCTAACTCTCCTAAAGAAAACGAGTAGGCCAAAGTGTATCACCCACAATGTCAATCTATCTAAGTAAAGCCTGATGAACTCTAAGACTTACGGTGGGTTAGTTTTGGATGCATTTTGATTAACAACATCGGCATTTTCACAAGTTGCACGAGTTGTGACTTAATTTTTGTGTAAATCCGTTTCTAGATCATAATAAAACATTGGTTACAAAATGATTCATCATAGCTCACAAACATTGGTCTTATTATGTGTTTATTACTCAGTGCACACAGTAGGTTTTCCTCTTCTTATGTTGTGTTGAAAGACTTGATTTATCAATGCAGCTATTCTTTAAAACTGAGCCTCAAGCTCAATGTAATTAGACTGGATTAACTATTAACATACTCAACCCAGGGAGGTCTTTAAGAGAGAGAGAAAGGACAATTGTAAAAAGAGAAAATAAACATGTCACCAAAAATGTGTCTTTTCTGATAAATGTTGTCCAAATCCCCACAAAGGATGTCCTCACTGTGCGCTCGCAGCCTTCCTGGCTGGAGGCTTGAGGAATCTGCTGCTCTTTGTTGGCATGCAGCATCAGGTATGAGTGTGTTAACGGGGGGGCCGGGCGAGTCCTTTATCCTCCAGTCACCGTGGCTTCAGGTTGACAATGGCTCAACACCCTGTGGGCTGTGAATAGAGAGGCTGACAGGACAAATGGTGCACTACAGGATGGAATGTTGGAAGAAAAAAGATCAACAATAGGGAGAAAATAATGTAGTGCAAACAGGGTGGCGACTTGAAGGCTCAGTTTTTACCACCATTTTCAGTGTGTAAGGTTTGAGGATTTCATGGCCATTTGAGGTTTTGTTTTGCACTGGATCTTTAGAGCGTCAACATTTTTCAGACCAAGGAGCTGATTAAGCGATGGAGCAGGGACCCCCTAGTACATATATTACACAGGGTTACATAGCATATTAAACCGGGCTTAAAATATTGTGTAGGCCGGCCTATTGTGCCATGTATAGATATGTCCGCAGCAGTTTTAGCATGGATGATGTTGCACTTTCTCTGGTTGTTTCTGAGGTGGAAGGTAGATCAGAGTGTCTTTGTTGATAAGTTAGAAAACAATCTAAGAAGGATGTCTGTACACACTCAAAACCCCCAAAAAATGTCATGTATTTAGGTTGATTCAACTTATTTACAAGGTTTGGGTCTGAATTAATTAGAGTTCATCTAAATAATATTACAGTAGTAGAAACAGTATACAGTATTTTATTTGCATTTAGATGGATGAGAATGGCTTTCTGCTTACCTTTTCTATATGGGCCAACAGTCCATCTTCTGGATCTGTCTTCTCGTGACGTCTTCTAATGATGACTGCCTTGATTTTCCTGTTTTCTTGATTCTCTCAGCTTATCCCAACATGACAATCTTATACGTGTTAAGCTGTAGAATTCTATGTAAGTCCTACACGACTGAATCAAGTTCATCTTAGACACATTATATTATATCACACAAAATAGTTGGTACCCTTAAGAAAATGTAACAGCCAGCCAATTTCCGAGTGTAGCTTGGATAATAGAACAGATAACTGGCCATAATGTTGTATGATATGCAGTTAGCTGGATAGGTGCTGTATAGTATGTTTTTATTTGCTCACATGATTGCACAAGGAATCATGGAGTGACAATCATCAGCGTTGTGTAAATTCAATGTGTGTGGGGTTTTTTGTATGACAGATTCACCTTTGTAATAATATGTTGGATTCACTCTTGGATTCTGAGGCACATAAAAAGAAGAAGAAATAAAAATATCAGATGGTGATTTAGTGTCCCCCTTACTGCGACTCTGAGGACCCCCCGAACGGTCACGACCCTCTGTTGAAGACCCAGGATTTTAGAGAATATTTCATTTCCATGTGTGTCTTCCTCTGACTGATGAGCCTGTCTGCCAGAAAGAGTTATGCATCATGTCCCGCCACCCCTTCTCCTCTAAATAAGGCCTTGATGAGACTTTGGACTCAGTTCAATGAGAGGGACAGATGTTCCCTCGGGCCAGATGGACTGGAAACCTGGTGACAGCTGGACTCAGACCAGGTAACTTGCCTTTGATATGAGCACAACCTTTTCCTCCGCAGGTAGCTGGCCTTGGCAGACGACATGAGGCCGATCAGATGGAAGAACAGCCTTTACCTTGGTCTGATGCCTTGCCAGGACCCCTCCTGCAACTTTCCCAGAGTCAGAGCAGACACAAGGTGAGCACGCACTCATCCTGGCTGCATATCACTTTGTACGCGCAGCAGTGATGGAGTTAGTATAGCTTCAGATGAAAAGCGATTCGTGACGAGGCCTCCTGCATGTGATGTCATTTTAAGAGGCAGGCTGCTCTTCCTCTGGCTTAATCCCCTTGACTGCATTTGTTTGAATTTTTTTCTCATTTGTTTTTCTATAAGGGAAATATCTGCAGCACTGTCTCTTGGGCAACATGATTTATTCCTGCTCATACAGTAGAAGCAACCGTTTCCTCTGAGGGTTTGCGCTCCATTATTAACTGTGAGAAGGCCGAAGGTTTGCTGATGAGAAACAGCTGTAGCCTATAAGCCACACTAGTCATAGGAAAAGGGGAAAATTGCTCTTTGGCAACTTTCAGCCACCTGCCTGAACATATACTCCTTTCAGCTGCAGGCAGCCTGCAGAGAGAGCCACAGAAAACGTGTGCTGTGTGACAGTGAAATCACTAATACATGCTAGATACTGAGTTTCACTATGACGTCCTTTTTCCTTCCTGTAACACGTTCATGTTTTCCACAATGTATCCTGTGTGAGTTTAATGGATTGTCCATTTTAATTTCACTGACTTGCCTACAACGTTTTCCAAGTGGCAGTTTCGCTTTAGCATGTTGTCGTTGAGACATTTCCAAAGCAAACTTTCCAGTCATTAATTCCGTTGCCATGTTTTGTGTGAGGGACTGCCAATCCAACCACCTCTACGTGTTATGGTGTAATTACAGAAGTGTTTCAACACGATCTGATGAAGAAAAGTGTCCGGATACACAGGAAGGGAGATGAGGCATGGCAGTCCCAGTCGAAGAAAGACTTACATACTTTGACATAGTTAGCATGTCCTTCACACTCACTCTGCTGCCAAGTTAAAAGCATTTCTGAGAGCATGATTAAAGGTTTTCTTGTAGAGCAACCTTTGAGCCGAGAGTCCTTCTGTAAGGCAGCATGATGAAGTGGGGCTGGAATGCTATTGTTTTAGAGGAATGTTGTTTCCTTGCTGTTGGCATTTGACTCCAAAATAAGGACAAGTTGCTATTTCTGGTGGAGTATGGCTCCATGCTATTGTGCCAGGCCACTGTGAGGACAGTCCCCTCTGAAGGTGACACTTGGTGGAGGTCGGTGGAAAACAATAACCTGGTGTCCTAGTATACACAAGACAGGGACTCATTAGAGAGCCTTGATATCACTTCTAACAGAGAGGTTAAAACTAGTACAACCACAGCTTTCTGATATCATTATATATCAAAGTAGCAATGTGCAAGAGTTTTGGTTTAAACTTTAAAAGAAATAACTGTAATTATCAAGACAATGAAAAGAAATAAAAGGTTTAACTTCATATCAAAGATGTGTACGTACGTACAGAGATAGCTACTGAAGTAAGCATGCTAACCAGCTACCCCTGGCCCATCCTGTCCTGCAATACTGTAATACTCATGACAAACATTAACCAGCTACATTAAACGAAATGAGCTCATTTATTTATTTATTTATTTATCATAATTGTTAAATATGAAGCAAGCCAAAGCTTAAGCTAACCGAAGTGCATAAAAGACAATATCATGCCTTCAGTTGTGAGCTATATAACCTTCAGACAGAGCCAGGCTAGCTGTTCCTTCCTGTTACCAATCTATATGCTAAGATAAGCTACAAAGCTGCTGGCTGCAGCTCCATATTTAGCATGCTAGCTTTAACAGACAGACAGAAGAGTGTTGTTCCTCCTCTCACGTAGTTCTCATCAAGAAAGTTATGTTCATATTTTCAAAAATGTCCAACTATTCTTTTGGTATTTCAGAGATCTGTATAAAAACAGTGTAATATCTCCATTCTATAGCAGACCTGGTGACATAGACCAGATGCCACTGACAGAGCCATTAAACAACCAAGCACTTCCACTTTCACAAGTTATCAGAAACATTAACCAGTCACATTAAACACTCTGCAAACAATGAGCTCATTTGTTGGAAGGGTTTTCTCTCCGGCTCAAAAGACACATGAAATACATTGCTTTTTGGTTTATCTGAACATATTTTGTGCATGCAAATTCTTTTAATGCTTGGAAAATGTTAGTATCTTCCAACACAATCGAACCACTCCTGCTCCACTCCTGTCGTGTGCAACTCCAAGAGGCTAATTCTGTGTAAACAGGAGAGGGAAATTATTGTTTGTTCTTGTGAAATTGGTTGTGTTTTCTTCAGAGCAGTACACAGACAGGTTCCCGGCTTGAGACCGTCGCACAAAAGCTGTGTTGGGAGAGACAGCAGAAAGCGAGCGGTTGTCCACACAGAAGAGACATTTCCAGGTGAGGATGTTTGCATTGAATAATTACATTTACAGTTTGTGTATCCACAAGATTACATTTCAAAATAGTCTTTATTTGCATCCAGTCCTGTGCCTCTTATCTGAAATCACATCTCCTCGTCTGTCTGATATTTTGTAACATCTTGTATCCTGTTTAAGAGAGACTTGGAGATGGTGTTTTGTTTCCTTCTTCGTGACACCGGCTTTGTCTGCCTCTGCGCAGGCTTGACGTGTGGAATGTATTGTGTGACATTTGCAGCTCTCCGTGGCTTATTGCTTTCTCATTATGGTATGAAGCTTCTCTAGTGTTGTTGGCCCGCTGTCTGCAGTCGTGGTGGTCCTCTTAGCGACCGACGTGTCCTGTCCCCGCCATTGTCAAACCACCATCGCCACCCTTTCACCCAGAGACGTGGCACCTCTACCTCTTGGCAGGCTACGCGTCACACACTCCCACTAATCTCTATGCATGATTCCTCCATCTTTGTTCCTCCCACCCCTGCCTCTCGAGAGCAAGAGGCTCCGCGCATTCCAGCGGCGGCTGGTCACTGAGTCGTTTCCATTGAGGCAGGAGAGCATGGGTCCAGCTCCCTGTCTCCGGACTGATGGATGGCCTGTCTGACTTTATCTGAGCAGGACGGACGCTGCGTTGGCTGGGGCCCAGAGATTGTCACTCCTGACTGCTTTATCAGGGGCTGACTTATAGAGCTGTCATCCTCTCGGAGCAAGGTTCCCAGGCACCTCGTTCAGCCATTCCCCCCTCCTGTCTGTCACGCTGCCATCCAGGGACCTTGGCCCGCTTGCTTGGCTGGCCCGACGCCTGCCTCCCACCCACCCAGGGACAGATACATTAACAAACGTGTCTTGATTCATCAACTCCACCCTTGGGTGTTAGGCTGCCTGTTGTAAGAGCTTCTCTTTTGCCAAGTGGCATTAACTGCAGATGAGGCGTGGACGTTCTTATTTTAGATACAGATAGGCCGTGAGTGTGGATAAATAACATTTATTTTTCGGTTTTCACAAGATGTCCACTCGAGTAGTGTCTTTCTCATCAAAAGAAATGGTTTTCAAACACTTTTTAATAGCACTGCTGTCTTTCTCTGCTGTGTTCACAGTACAAACCCTGAATGAAGAAAAGAAGAGAGAAAGATGGCAATTTTTCAAACATCTTCTCAAAGGCTGAGCCCTTGTTTGAGCTTGCAACGAAAACCACAGCGGAGTTCCTTCCTTATTCTCACTTTGATGAGCCATTGGAGGGCTTGGGGAGAAGCCAAGTGAAGTCTGGGGCCTCTCGCACATTCTGATGTTTTGTTTCAAACAGAGGCGCTTTTGTTCAACTGTCAGAAAAGGAAGCGATTCACAGAGTGTCAGAGTATGTTTAGTAACCACAAACACACGGCATGTCCTCATTTTTTATTTAATTTAAGGCAATGTAGACATCATTAGACAAGTGTTTCGTAGTTTCCATGGGTATCATCAATCCAGAAATAATGGGATTTTGAGTGCGTATGTATCTCGTCAACATATCATTAAGCTGAAGGGGTTTTACTCTAAGATGGCTTTTAGGACGTGCCAGAGGTTGAAAGATCAAACAGAGGTGAGATTTAAAGATGGTAATCTCTGGGTCCCCTCTCCATCAACCAAAAAGAACACCTCAGGGGGTTACACTTTAAAGATGGCTCCATGAGTATATTAACTAAGCTTATATTATTCTTAGTGCTGTGTATCTCCAAGAGTCAGACCAGGCGCAGCCTTGTATTTAAAAAAATATGGTTCAATTTCATGTGTGTTTTTTGGTCACATTATCAGTTGATCGGTTGCTCCACCACTATGGTCCTGACTGAAGTATCTCAACTACAACTGTACCACCATTAGGTTGATATATGTGGTTTCAACTATTGGATGGCCTGTCATGAAATTTGGTGCACACATTCACACCTGTGTCGGTAATCAGTTCCTACTTACTATATATTGTGCTACGTTATTTTGTTATTATGTCCTATATCTAAATGGGACATGTATGCCCTCAGTTAACAAATAAAGATGACGCAAAGGACAGTCACAAGCTGTCGATGAGTGAAGAGGAGAGGAATTTTGGATACAGCGTTGGTCTTGTTTCTATCTTGGCATGTGGAGATGCAATAAACAGTTAAACTTTCAGCTTTGTCATTCATGTGTTCTTCTCCTGAGGTACAGCGGCCCAGTGATCATCAATTTTGCATTAATGCTGATTGTGGCCGTCAAGACTGAGACAGCAGGGACTCGTTAAGACCACTCAGCATTTTTCATCCAGATGTCAGCTCGTCAGAGTGCATTCAGAAATATTTCCCCGAGAGGCTCCCATGTTGAGAGTGCAAATGGCTGCAGGTTGTTTTGGAGTGGTTGTGCACGGTGAGGTGAAATCGCAAAGACAAGACTATTTTATCAGGTGTGTACTCACCAACACGGGACAGAAACACACTGGATGATCACTCAGTTTACATGTCAACCCACAACAGTGAACAAAACAGCTGTGCCCACAGCTGTCTGTATCCCCCACTTGTCATACACAGTTGATCACTAAATCTCAGCACGGCTGAGTGTGTGCAGTGTGTTACTGCTGGTGTTTGTCAGTGTAACAGCCTGGAGGATGATCTGAGTTTCACTCAGTCACTTGGCTTCAGTAAGCTGTTGGGGCTTTTCCATACACATGTGCTGGCTTGGTTTGATTCAGTTTGACTTGGCATGCACAGCATGGCAGGGATTTGCATTTCCATTACAATATGGCTACCTGCTTGAAGTTGTGTCTTTTAGTGACGATGCGCTTGTCTTTTAGACATACAGACTGTGTCAAGTGTGTCCCAATTTGGATTATGCTAATGTAATGGTTGCTATTTGTTACCTAAACTTTTGAAACGTCAGCTAGTCGTCCATCAATCAATTCTCTATTCATAGTCTTGGTCAAAAGTGTATGGCACAATGATGTATCGTATGTCTAACTTGCAGTGTGGACATCTGAGAGCGCAGATACAGATAATGTCTGTCATGCCCAGCCCAGTTTGACTATGTGGGTCACTTGGCCATTACATTATCACACATTTATAGATCCACTACGACCCTCTCTTTAAATTTGATATACAACACTAGATTGGATTTTGACTGTCAGCAATCGAATCCTGGCAGGACCCCGGTAATAAACCTGCTTATAGGGCTGAGAATGAGGCACAGAATGGGGCCAGTGTGTCAGCCAGAGTCATTCCAGGCAAGCTGGAGTCTTTCCTGTAGCCCCCTCCAACGCTCTGCTTTCCATCCAAC
The DNA here is from genome assembly GCA_900302685.1 of Spondyliosoma cantharus. Classification (NCBI taxonomy): domain Eukaryota; kingdom Metazoa; phylum Chordata; class Actinopteri; order Spariformes; family Sparidae; genus Spondyliosoma; species Spondyliosoma cantharus. The sequence goes on along the minus strand of OMLP01040877.1, from coordinate 3,644 downwards.
CTGGATCATATGCCTTTAATAGTGTGTAATCTCTTAAGGGGCGAGATTTATGTCCTCCCCCCTCTAAAGCCGGGGCCACGGATATTTCGGTAGAATGAGCCAAGGCTCTTGCGGGAAAAAAATGATCAACCCTCTGTATATCTGTGTGAGAAACACTCCAAACAAGGCATCTGTTAGTCCAGCATGACTTTTATGCAAACATAGAATTCATGACATTTTCTCAACTGAGCTAATTTTTCTTTGTTTTTTTTTCCTATTTTCTGTGCAGTGCTTTTCTGTATCACTGTCTAGGTAAAAAAAAAGAAAAAGGTAAGTGATGTGGACAACTTGGCCATGAGCCTGCAACTTATGTAACCATTCTCAATAGCTGTATTGTGCCAGTTTGTTTGCTGTGATGGTTCTGTGAAACTTGGTATTGTGTTAGATGATGGAATTTGTCTGGAGACACTGCACATTTGTTGAACTTATGAAAGAGCAATACACCCCGTTGATGTACGATATCTCTCTTCGGTGGGTCGATATTGCTCATAATTTTGATATACTGGCTGGTTTCTCAATAAGCTGCTGTGTCACTGCCGCCCCAGGGTGTACAGGACATATTAGCTCTGGGAAATCTACACCAAATGTAAACCAAGGCAAGAGTAAAACAATCCTTTAATATGTTATTTATTGATATTAGACATGCAAAATGAACGTGCCTTCAAAAATTGCACTGGTCACATTATTTGAATTTCAGTTATGGTTCAGTTAGTTGCTGAAAATGTAACTTGCATGAGAATGAGACTCAAAGTCGGCATAGGCAGAAGTGCTTAGAGCTAATTGCTCATGTCAGCTATCTCACAGGCTGATGTTTAGCACGTAGAATGTTTACCGTGTTCACCATCTTGGTTTAGTTTAGTGTGTTAGCATGCTCACATTTGCAATTGAGCTACAGGTCGATGTTAATGTGCTAAGTTTTGCAGGTTTTTGATATTAATCCAAAGTATTGGAAGAATTAAAATTGATGACGGCGGTTGACAAAAATGTGCAAATGTCTGTAGTGTTCATCCCAAACCATCCAGGGGTTGTATTTGTGCTTCAGTCAGAACAATTGTAGACCAACAGACCGTTGCCATCGCTACAGCCACGCTACTAGCATGGCTAAAAATCAGATTCTAAGTTTCATATCTCCCTACAATAATCTACAATGCAAGGGGACCAATCACAATGTTTGATACAAGGATTTCCCAGTAGATAACCCATGCATCATGCACTGGCTTACATACAATATAGTGTCGCAGGAATGAGTCCTCAAAGCCAAAAATCAGTTACAACTTTTGAACATCCACTTCCCTTGGCTTCCCTTGTTTTTTTAATGGGTTGTTGGTTAATGCCTGAAATGAGGTCTGTGGTTAACAGCAACTAAAGAGATTTTCAGGTTAAGGTCAGTAAATATCCCTCATTTGCATTATGAAGCGTATACACTGAGACTCATCTACTCACTGGTCTGTCTTTACAGGACAACTTTATTTCCAAACAATTCTAACTCTATCTTTACAACTTGTAGATTGATCAATTTATAGTAAAATGTGTTTACTAAAGCGTAGTACGATGCTTAGTGCTGGTGGCATTTAAGTCATGCGACAGCAGTTTGTTTATAGGCTAATGTTAGCTTTTTACTTCTGGTGGTTTAATTTACACTTTAAAAATCATAAAAGTGGTGTTAATCTGTGAAGATTATCTTGCTGAAGTAGTCCTTTTGCTGACGGAACCAGGGCGATGCTAACTTCCGGGTAAGCCTACAAAAATACATCATCTCCACAGCGCTCTATTTAACTGTCCTTTATCATGATGTTACTTCCAATTGTGTACATCTACTTCATCAAAAATGCATCTCTGATTTCACAACACTAACTAATTTACCTGTTGGGCCACAGAATACAGAAAATGACAACTGCAGTTCACCCCAGACTAGCTCTAGATGTCGGTAGATATCAGAGACGTTAGCAAAGCAACACAGTGCACAAGATCAGCAAGCTAGAAACGTTAGAGATCGGACCACCGCAATCAACTATATATCTTTCAGTGTTACAGTTACGGCTTGATAACAGATTATTTTACATATCTCTGCAAAGCAAATCATCTACCAGTTGTCTACTTCGTAGTGACAGTTGATATTAGCACTACATCACAAAGATTCAGTCTATACAACAAAATCATTTTATTGTAAAGGCGTTCCCATTTATTTGTCCACTCCCTGTTGCGGCCACATGCTGGTAGCACACTGCAGTATCTTTCTTTGATCAGGTTGGGCTCAGCTTTCTCAGTACAACAAATGAAGCACTTAACATACTAATCCAAGCCAGCCTGTTGAGCTCAGCCAGTAGACTGTTGCTCAATGTCAGCAGACAGCCTACATATATCACCGCAGGCACATTTCTGGACCTCTAACATTAACTAGGATGTTCTGAACATCACTGTCCTTTAATAGTGTTTTCCTGTGAAACTCTAGCCTCTCTTTACTGCAGCTGATACATAAATCAAAGCTTTATCTTGTGAAAGCAACCGTCCTGATGAACTGAAAGGTTACTGGATTCATGGTAAAGGCAGCTGTATTTATACATCTGTAATGCCTTTGATGTCTCACTTAACACAAGGTCCACGATGAAGGACAAACATCTATCAGCTTGGGGTGATGAGTTCATCTTGGCTGAAATATAGATGCTAAGTGGAAATTAATTCACCTTACCTCATTCTGTTGGGCTGAGGTCAAGCTGATAAGCCGCTGCAGGTGTTGTAAGATAAAGGTAATAAAGTCAGTGATCATGTGGACTGATATATCCACAGGTTGTTCCAAAGAAATCTGAATGAATCACACCAAAGATGAATCACTGTACTAGTGTGTTGCTGTCACTGGTGCGAGAACAATTACATTGAGAATGAATGTACAACAGAAATCTGAGAAATAATTCACTGCATTTGCCAATAATTTAATTTGAGGCGAATTCCTGCATCCCAAGGTGTCTTTCAGTATTTCCAGTATTTCAGTATCATATGTCATACTTTTTTGAATTACATTGTAATGTCTTTCTCATTTAACCGAGAAGTTCTTGGCTGGGCAGTGGACCATATCATAACTACTGTAGAGAGTCAGTGAGCCAAGATTGAATCATACGTTTGTATTTAGTCATACTAAGTATGAAAAAGGAAGTATGTAGAAAATAGACACTCTTATATATTATAATATTGATTTTCACTTCTTTGAATCTTTTTAAAACTTTTGAAAATTAAGATTTGTGTTATGTGTTTTTTGACTGACATGTGTCTCATAGTGCAGAACATGTTTTATTTTGTAGGTTCTGTCCCTGTGGGTCATGTTTTACTTTCCACTTCCTTTTTTCGTCTGTTTCTCTTCCCCCCTATTTTTCAGCGTTCAGACGTTCCTGTGTGTTTTTCCTCGCTCTTTGTCTGGTTTGTCTGTGGCTCCTGAGTCTTTTACCCGGTCCTCGTGTGCTCCCTGTGTTCCTGATGTGCCCCCTGTGTTCCTGATGTGCTTCCTGTGTTCCTGATGTGCCTCCTGTGTTCCTTATGTGTTTCCTGTGTTCCTGATGTGTTCCCTGTGTTCCTGATGTGCCTCCTGTGTTCCTGATATGCCTCCTGTGTTC
>OMLP01040875.1:0-14566 GCA_900302685.1 Spondyliosoma cantharus | reverse complement strand
ACTTCTTGCTGTGCGCAACAGGGGCCGGGGCAGGCAATTCCTGGTGGACTGGGAGGGTTATGGTCCTGAGGAACGTTCCTGGGTCCCCGCAAGCTTCATTGTCGATCCTGACCTCATTTCTGACTTTCACAACAGTCACCCTCAGATGCCTGGTCCGTCAGGAGCCGTCCCTAGAGGGAGGGGTACTGTCATGGCCAAGAAAGCTGGTCGCGCCTAGTTGTCTCGTATATATGTTGTCTCATGTTTTCCTGTCTTATTTTGAAATTTCTACTCTCCTCTCCTTTCAGGTAACTTGCCACTTCCCCTTGTGTCCCATCAGCCTGATTGTTTCCACCTGTTCCCCATTACCGTGTCTATATCTGGTCTGCGTCTCCCTTTGTCTGTGCCAGTTCGTCTTGTCTTGCGTGCCAGAGAACCAGCTCCAAGCCAACCTTGTCAAGTATTGTCAAGCCCTTGTTCCATGCCCCTGTCTTGTCAGGTTTTGTATTTTCTTTGATACTTTGTCTAGCCCTTGCTTTTGTTTGTAGACTCTTCCCTCATTTGAGTGTTTTTTGGTTATTAGCTTTTGCAGTGTTTTTCCCCTCCTTGTGAGTGATTTTCTGTTGCACTTTTCTAAATAAAGATTTGTTTTGTTCACTTTGTCTCCGGAGCCGTGCTTTTGGGTTCAAGCCTTAGTTTAGTTGTAACATTAAATAGCTATTCAAGCCGCACTGGCATGCAAGAAAGACAAGATTAGATCTTAGTGTAACTATTTACAAGTGGTAACAGTGCAAGATCATGGTTCAGTGCACAAGATATTTACAAAACCGATTTTAAAAAAAAAAAAAAAAAAAAAAAAAGTTACGTGCTAGTGTCCGGAAAAACCTAATCCAGCTGCTGCAGGTAGTAGGACGAAGAATGTGGGTTCTCCGCGTTGAAGCTGGGGAGGGGTTGCGGTGGAGAATAGGAGTACCGAGGCACAGGTGGATGGTAATGATGGGGGGTGCTGTGTTGTGCTGCATGTGGGACTGCAAGTGTTATCCGGGCCATCGTCTCCCGCAGAAGAGCAAATTCGTTCTGCATTACCCGGTGCATGTCTCTGAACAAATTGGAGAGTGATCTAAACTGTTCAACCCGCACACGCATCTCTGCCTCCCGCATCACCCTCTCTGCCTCCCACATCGCCTTCTCTTCCTCCCGCTCGGATCTCCATCGCTCTTCTTCCCTCTCCAGCCGTGCCTGCTCCTTTTCAGCATCCTTATGGTCCATGGTCGTCAGGAGATCACACAACAGTGCACGTCATCGACCCCTCCGTCCATCTCACGCAATTGCCGGGACATTGACGACTTGGATTTACATAGCAATGGAGGTGGCAAAAAGTGTACCCTGCTAGGCGTCATATTGGTGGACCAAAACAGACCCCCAATAATTTTTGACAACATTTATTCATTCATTCTGTCAGCAATAGTTTAATTTAGGGATGCACCAATCCAACTTTTTCGGTCCCGATACCGATGCCTGGGCTTTGTGTATCAGTCGAAACCCGATACCGATCCTATACCTTTGTTGAATTAATAATAAACTGTATACCTTCCACCTTATACCTTCCTTCCACCATGTTGAAGAGACTAAAGGCACCAGACTTTCCTAACTAAGACAAAATAATCAAACAGTTACCAAACATTGTAAACATGTAAAAATATTTGAATTCTTATTTGTTATTAAAAAAACTATTGTGGATTAAAATCTAAAACAGAAGGTAATCAAACTTGTTAAATTAAAATAAATAAAATAAAATGAAGCAATGTTGTAAACATGTAAAAAACAACATTTTTAATAATAATAATACATTTATATAGCACCTTTCAGGGTACCCAAGGACACTTAACAAAAACAAAGAATAAATGGAGCACCTGTCAGTCTGTACAGAGGGAATAGCACCGGCCGTATAAACAAACGTGAGTCCAGAGGCCCCTTGCACAGAGCGGGGCTGAAGCAGGAAACCAAGAGATCCAATCCCAGTGATGAAGCCTGGGGTGAAGTGACAGCAGAGGTCCAGGAGCTCATGTGCTGAACACCTGAAGACCCTGCCAGCAACGGCAGAGCAGCGCCTATCCAACATCGCTGCGAGCCGGGGGAGACCACAGCAGCAGAGGAGAGCGACAAAGGAGCCAGGCGGTGAATAACCCTGAGGTCGTGGTGGAGGGGCAATGATGGACAGCCCACAGAGTATTGAGTACGTCGATTTGAAAGTTAGCTTTGCTAGGCTAACAGCTGATCGGCAAGGCTAACAACTGATGGCAGGGCTAACAGCTGAGCAGCGAAGAAATGTGAGTCCATGTGAGCCAATTGTTCAGGTGTGCAGCCTTCAAAGTTAGTAATATTAAGTGCAAAGTGCTGTAAACAGGAATTCAAAATAAAACATAGCAGTGGAACCTGAGAATAAACTAATAAAAAGTTGGTCAAACAACAACTTGTGCTCTTCCAGCATGCGACACACGTGCTGCTGACGAATGTGCTGTGACGGAGAGAAAAAAAAACTGGATCGGCCCGTGGATCTGTTAATTTTTCCGATCCCCGATCCGATTGTCAATATCGGGGTGGATATCCGATCTTAATATCGGATCGGTGCACCCCTAGTTTAATTACTGCATTTACTATTCCTTCATGCCTTATCATTCATCCAGTTGTATATATGTACCTATGTATGTTTATTGGCCCTTATTCATAATTCATGTCCCTAAGCAGTTAAATAAATATCTTCATTAAGTCGTTGTGTTTGTGTTTTCCTTTATGATAGAGATAGAGGTCAATGTAATCAAAATGTACAATTTTTGGATATAAAACTGATTAATTTGATAAGATTAATTTCCCTCAAAATTACACATACTGTTGCTCGCTTGCCGTCACTCTCCATCATACAGGCACTGGTAAATACACACACAAGATATTTGTATGTTGTATATGTCCACCAACGGCATCAGCGTCACATTGGAGTATATAATACACTGCACAACTTTGTGTATCTCTGTGCTTTTGTTTACTCATGTGGCAAATGCGTGTGAATGAGTGTGTGTACAGCTTCTGACCCTTGGCTCTCAGCAGAAGCCAGCGTCTGTTGTGGAGCCCTCTAATGGATGCCCAGCTGGAGTCAGGCACACACAAGGGCAGCCAAGGTCACAGCCACTACCTCTGAGAACCCCATCATCTGGCAGAGCTCTGCAGCCTGCTGTCTGCCCCCGCTGTATGTGTGTGTGGGTGTGTGTGTGCGCTTGTGTGTGGTGTGGTTCTGTCTGTGTGTTTAATTGCATTTGTGTTTCTGCATGTAAATTGTATTTTTGTGTTTTTGCTTGCAATTTTGTGTGAATTTGTGTGGGAGTGTCTGTACCTTGAAAAGAAGGAGCAACAAAGTTCAATCTAGGGTCAAGCAACACACACTCATCCATCACACTCACAAGAAAAAAAAATATCCAAAATGTTATCAACAGTTGTAAAGAGACTAGAAGCTGCTAGTTGTATCGGTCCCAATATATAACTAATCTCAGCTCTTAATTAAAGGGGACTTACATGACAATTTTCAATCGGCAGACTGATTTTTACGGTGGCCCAGAGGTGTCAGGCCAAATACAAAAGCCACAACACAAAGACAAAAGCCACAACACGAATACAAATGCCACAACACGAATACAAAAGCCACAACACGAATACAAATCCACAACGGAAGTGACCTAATACGGAAGTGAACGGCAACGGATGTTGACAATGAGGTGGATTGTTGCTGCCATGTTAGGATCCGTGTGCTGGCTGTTTCTGGGCAACACAGAGTTCAACTTCCTCGCTGACTTTTCTCCAGGCTCTCTCCTGTTTTGTCCAAGTCTCTGTGTATCTGTTTCTGTTTCTGTCCCGCAGCTCCTGAGCTCCGGTCTCTATATGCATATGGAGTGTGGTAGTACACTACGGAGCTAACGAGTGCGGGGCCCCGAGCACGGAGCATTAGCCCTAGTTAGCACAACAATAGAATAGCTGGCTTTTCTCGCTTGTTGTGTTGTTCCGAGCCGGGGCTGCAGTGCCGACAACAGCGCTCAGGGTCTGCTCCCCGAGCTCTGTACCACCATACCGCTGTACATGCATACAGAGACTGGACGATAAAGGAGAGTGCTTGGAGAAAGGTCAGAGAGGAAGTTGGACTACTTGCTAAGTTATGAAAACATTTCTGTTATTTGATTACAGCGGTCTGTTGTACTTTACTATGAACGTACCATTCACTTCCGTTTTAGGTCACTTCCGTTGTGGGTCACTTCCGTTGTGGCTTTTGTATTCGTGTTGTTGCTTTTGTATTCGTGTTGTGGCTTTTGTATTTGGCCTGACACCTCTGGGCCACCGTAGATTTTTGCCTCTGAAATTCTTTCAGTTTACAATGCTTTGCAACAGGGAAAACAAACATTCAATAACAACCCAAAGCAAACACAAGAAAAAATACAGTGTCGGGGTAAAAAAATTAAAGTAATACAAAATAAATACAAATAAAAATACAAAATAAAAATATTACAAAAAGTTCTTGTGCATTACCTGTATATTTTTGTCATGTGCTGTTGGTTCGAGCACCATGAGAGAGCGATCCACATATACAGAGAGCTGGGGTGTATGCTAAACTTGTGTGTCTTGTGTGGTCCACCGTTTTGATCTTCAATGCAGGCTGCAGGACTTGAAGCACAGAACATCAAACAGAATGCAACAGATGGTCAGGGTTCTTCCTCAAGAGTCAAACTTGCTGCTTAGAACAGACATGCTGCTGCTTGATTTGCGTGTGATACAAAAATGAAACCACTTTAGAATGCAAGCTTTGTGTTTTGACATCAGAAACACAAAATGTCTTCCTCGAACATCATAATTAATGTTGTCCAAGACCATCTCTGACTCTGACCAGTCACACTGTTGTGATGGCATAGCTGTTAAGTCAATAGCTTTCTCTAACTTGGTGCTTAGCTAAAGCCTTTATGCTGTCGAGAGTTTTTTTACGTGCTTCGAGTTTCTGCACTTACTTGGTTTGTTGCACGTAGTCTGTCCGGTTGATTATGTGGATTGTGTGAGCGTGTGCATGTGTTGACATGCATCAAATAAATCGAATAAACCAAAAAGTATAAATAAACAAAACATACACTAATATCACTCGATCGATGTGATATCCAAAAAAATAGCATTCTATATTGTGTCAGTAAGTGTCGAGTATCAAAAACAAAAGCAGAGCAGAGCAGTTAAAGACTGTGTGCTCTCTCAGCCTTCACTGTTTGATGCACACCTTCATGCAATTAGTGACCTGATTATAAAGCCTTTGATCAGTACCACTTGTCAGCACCAGATGGTGGCATTTTTCATGTATTTAATGACTAACGAAAAAATTAACTAAAAATGGCTCCAACAATAGCTTTGCAACTCGTGTTAATGTTGTTCTAGGATCATTGTTTAAACATAACTTAAAAGAATAAATAGTGATGAAAACCACATCTGAAGTAAGCTGTTGCAGATGAGTGGATTATGTATGGGACGCACACTCAGGAGAGTTCATCCTGCTTGAACTATACTATCATGCTGTTGAGGTTTAGCAAACTGAAATACTTGGTTAGGTTTTGGCAAATAGAATACCTGGTTAGGTTTAAGCACATACAATTCTTGGTAGGTTGAGGCACATACAATTATTGGTAGATTTAGGGAACTAAAATACATGGTTTGTTTTAGACAACAAAAATACTTGGTTAGGTTTATGTTGATGAAGTTTCTCCGTCATCCAAGTCATAGTAATTCTGTGGTATATTGTAGGCAACTGGACTTTTTTCAGTTTCTTGAAGAAGTCTCACCTTATCCAAGAGGCTTTCCCCTTTTAACTAACAGGGTGGGAGTTGCAGGCTTTTAAACTATGTGTGGGAGTGTCCTCAAAGCATAACACTAGACTCAGATGAAACAATGGGGTTTTCGACGTCGCTTCACTTTTTACATGCATTTCCACTCAAGAAGCGGTAAAGATGGTGAAGAAATGCCTGCTGCGGGGCAGCACTCGGTCGAGCAGAACCAACTTCACCCCAGACCACACTTGACCTCTGTCTGACGACCATGTACTTCCAGTACAGTGAAGGTTTCTACAGACAGAAGCATGGCTGTGCCATGGGCTCATCGGTGTCCCCAACAGTGGCCAACCTCTACCTGGAAGAAGATGAGAGCAGAGCCTTGATTACCTTCACAGGAACTGCTTCTAGCTACTGGTTCAGGTATGTTGATGACACCTGGGTCAAAATCAGAAAAAGAGAAGTGGAAGCCTTCACAGAACATATACATGCTGTGGGCAATAACATTAAGTAACAATTAAAGTACCTAAGTGGTTAGGTTTAGGCAACGGAAATATTTGGTTAGGTTTAAGCAAATTAAATACTTGGTTAAGTTTAGGCAACTAAAACATTTGGTCAGATTTAGGGAACTAAAATACTTTGCCATGTTTAGGCACATCAAATTCTGGGTTAGGTTTAGGCAACTAAAGGACTTTGTTAGGTTTAGGGAAATTAAATTCATAGTTGGGTTTCGCCAATAAAAATCATTGGTTAGTTTTAGCCAACAAAATACTTGGTTAGGTTATGGCAACTAACATACTTGGTGAGGTTTAGCCAATTAAAACACTTCTACCATATGTCTATTAATACTTTGTATAATATTCCTACAACTTTTACCCTAACATATCCATATCATTATTTCTCAATAACATCAATGTGACTGTATAATGTTATTGAGATTGAGGCTTGTAGCGCCCACCACTGTAATAATGTATGCAAACATAATAAACCCACAAACATAATAAAAATCTGCAGCATTTAATGTAATAAACCCATAAATGTAATACATTTTCCACAAACGTAATAGCCACTGCCTACTGCAAACGTAACACGAGATTTCCCACAAATGTAATAACTATTACATTTGCAGGGATTTATTACATTTGTGGGGAAGTGAAAATCTTTATTGTAATAACTTCCCTCAAATGTAACAATACAATGAATAATGGTCGTTGTGGTTGTTGTTTGCCTATACACCTACTAATACTACTGACTGTGGGTGCAAAATCCAGCTGCTGACTCTGCGCTATGCTATCACACTACTGTATTATATAGCCTGGTTGGCACCATGGGCAAACAAAAATGGGAGTTCCCCCCTCCGTGAAACAGCAAGTGGAGCTGTTCAACACGAAGGTGCTGAAGTGTGGTGATGCGACTCTGACTGTGTACCAGGGAAAGCTGAGGAAGAATGTCTGTATCCTGAACACCGTGCACACATGTGTGGGCACCTTCAGTAGGCAAAGCCAGAGTCTGTGATTTACTACAACAACACAAAGTACGCCGTGCACGTCCTGAACCAGATGCCGAGGGCGTACTCGGTCAAAGGCGGTACGTAAAGATGACCAGTGGTGGTCTTCTATAACATCCTCTACCTGGCTGGGATCAATGCCTGCATCTTATTCAAGGAGTGCACCAGCAGCAGGATAGCCCAGAGGAAATTCCTGCAGCCAACTGGCAGAGGAGCCAAGGGCAGATTACATGGAGGGGAAATGGGCCGGGAATGGGAAAAGGTGCAGCGGAAGCAACCACCGCAGCGGCAGACACAGAAATGGAGGCAGTGCCAGGTCCAAAAGAGCTACAAACAAAACAAAACATCAGACACTTGAAATGCCACACGCCCATGTGTGGTAATTGTGCAAGGAGAGCGGAGGTAATCTGCGTAGACTGTGGCCATTGATTGCAAAGGCTCTTTTTGTTTTTGTTTTAGATCAGCTCGTTTCCAGCTTTCTCAATTATTATTAGTTTTTTAATTTATATTATTAGACTGTTTCATAGTCAAATAAGCTTTTTCTAATTATTTTTGTGTTCTGAGTTTTCAGAACACGAAAAGTACATTTTGGTGTGCATTCATCACTCAATTGGATATTTACAATCTAGCAGTCAAAATGACCGTTTGCGGCCATTCTAGTAGTGTTGGAATTCTGGCCTTTCTAGTGTTAAACAGATTTATTTCTTTGCATAAGCGAAATGATTCTTGTTAATGAGGATCATCTCTCTCTCTCGCCGCTGTCCGTGGTGCTGAACCAAAGGATCCCTGACACATCACTACCTGCCAAGTCTATTGATTTTCCCCCTCCACTCAAATATGTGTGTTTTCATATTGTTCCTACACTTGAATGTTTGAGTTTCAAGCTTTTGAGATGCCAAATATTGGCATATTTCTTGATTCTGGAATTGTTAATGAGGGAAAAGGATTTTAACAAGATAGGGGCCTACTTTAACTTTTTGTGTGTGAAAAATTATATCAGCAGTGTTGGGGTAGTTACTGAAAAAAGTAATCCATTACACATCACTTGTTACGTTAAAAAAAGTAATGCCTTACTTTTCTTTGTTACTCGCTGCTTAAAGTAATTAGTTACACTACTAGTTACATTACTTTTGGATTTGGACTCCATGACATCACCTGAGATGCACCATACCTTCATTGCCAATTAGGCTCTCAAATTCTTTCTTTCTTTCATCTTGACATAACACTGGTCCAGGTAGCTTGTAAAGGTTTTCCTGTCTGATGGCGGGTGTCTGCTCTGCGTTATGCAACATTTCCTCCACAATATATGCGGCTACTAGCCTATCTATCTCTGCTTTTATTGCTAGTCAAGCCTTGCCTGTTTTGTTGGTGTCGGACTCGGCAGCATCTTCTCTTCAGCATCACTCTCGGTCCGATCTTTAGCAGCCACTAGCTTCATGCTAGCATGTTGCCAGGCACAGCTTACGTTTCACAGTCCAATTTTTTTCTTTTCTTTCTACAAGTTCGAAGTAGTGGCCAAATTTCCATCTCTCAAATGATGATTTTTCCATTTTGTCGCCTCTACTCTCCTTCCTCGCCTTCTTCGTCTTTCGCTCGTCTTCTGCTCCTGCTCAAGTCACGTCCACATTATGGTGACTTCTGACGTGACGTGACGTGACGTGACGTGACGTGACGTGACGTGAGGTCAAACCATAGGGTCAATCGAGCGTTGCATAAGCACACACAGAAATGATGATTTGTGTTTTTGGTCCTCCCGTAAAGAAGCGCAAGTAACGAGATCATTTTTGATTCGTAACTGTAATGTGATTACTGATATTATCAACAGTAATGCATTACATTACTGCGTTACAGACGTTACTTTGTTACGCGTTACCCCTACACTGTATATCAGTCACATTATTATTCAAAGAAAAGTATTTATAGGCTACACCTTGAAACAGGTCTAGAAGGAGTCTTTAAAGATTGCATTTTTGATATATCACAAATTGATTAATTGTGATAATGTTCAAAGTTGTTATTGTTATTATTATTATTATTATTATTACACATACAAAACACACACACACAGCAAGTATAACGGTACTGTGCTAGGTACTCTTTTCGTGGTTCTTGGTGCTTTAGCAATATTGTTGTTGTGGCATTCATGCCAATAAAGCGAATTTGAATTGAGTTAAATTAATAAACCTTTAGATTCATGCCTATAGACTGATAAGTGTTGTGTTTATAAATGAGCAATAAATCCAGATTTCTTCAGATTTTTATTGCCAATGGGAATTAAAATGTAAATGTCAAGTGATGTTTTCCTCACAGAAATTATCTTTTTTCAAGCTAGCAATCTCCTTCTGTCAACCACAATCTGTCTCCTCTGTCAATAAACTCTGTTCAGCGCTGTCAATTAACAGGTGTTTGGGGGAAAACCCTCCGACCTAACGTTACTAAATGAATCCTAAACTACAGCTTATCATTTGAATGTTGACTAGGGCCTATATATTAAAGCTGAGATTGTATTAATTATGAAACACATAAAAACCCAAAACAGCCCAAAATTAATTTTCTTCATATAAGACCACATCTAGGAATGGGCTGCTGCTGCTTCTGACTCATTTTGATGTAACACAATATTACATATTGATGTAATACATTCCGTTATGTGATAGTGGAGCGGAGAGTCAACAGCTGGATTTTGCACCCACGGTCAGTAGTATTAGTAGGTGTATATAGTAGTATAATAGGCAAACAAACAAACAACAACCACAATGACCATTATTCATTGTATTGTTATATTTGTGGGAAGTTATTACAATAAAGATTTTCACTTCCCCACAAACGTAATAAATCCCTGCAAACGTAATAGTTATTACATTTGTGGGAAATCGCGTGTCACGCTTTTAGTAGGCAGCGGCTATTACGTTTGTAGAAAATGTATTACATTTGTGGGTTTACTACTTACTAGGATTTGTGTCTGAATGCACAGGCCCTTTAAAGATGAATGGGCAGGAACACTCTGTTATCATACATTATATGTATAATGAAGTGCAAGTGCATCAGTACATACCAACACGCAAACAGGTCTCTTGTATTGTTTTAGTGTGTTAGCTAATGTTCATCCATCCAGAAACCTGTGTCCAAATATGCACGAAACCCAACATTTCCCACATGAGCAAGCACTCCAGGGAAGAAGCCAAGTCAGTAACATGCATTGATGAGACATGAATGTGTATAGATAGAATGAGAGAGGAGCTCAGTGCGAAATCCCTGGGCAGTCTTAACCTATGGCAGCATATCTAAGAGCATGTGCAGCCCCTAACCATAAGCTTTATCAAAAAGTACAGTTTAAGTCTACTCTCAGTTTAAGTCTGCCTCCCAAACTGACACTGGAAGATGGTTCCACAGGAGAGGGGCTTGATGGATGAATGCTCTGTCTACCATTATATCATTGGAGACTCTAGAAACCACAAGTATCTGCATCCTGAGAGCGCAGTGTTCGAGCCAGGTCATATGGTACTATTAGGTATTGAAGCTATGCCAGTGCTTGGCCATTAAGGGTTTTTAATGTGAGGAGAAGGATTTTAAATTCAGTTCTGGATTTTACAGGGAGCCAGTGCAGAGAAGTTAATATGGAAGAAATATGTTCTCTGAGTTCTTGTCAGTATACATGCAGCAGCATTCTGCATTCTGTCATAATTTGAGCCATTTGGTCCAATAACATTTGTAAAGTCTAGAGGAGCCGCACGATTAAATTATTTTATCCTCATTCAAGTTACAAGGGCATTAAACTGAAGTTGGTCAGCCCAGTCGGTGATCCAGGTATTTTCATAGCTGGGAAGTCGAGCTTTTTTGGCTTCAAAACACCACTGAGCAGCTTTCATATGTATTAATGGGGCTCTACCTCCAACACTGTTTCAAATAATAATTTGTTTTGAATATGTATATTTATTGTATCTATATGTATATTTATTTTAGATTTCCAGGAGGCGTTTTTAACAGGAGCAGCCAAAATGCCTTTGGACGTACAACCAATCAGAGCAACAAAATATCTGACCTAGCGCAGAGTAGCGCATGCAAGTTGGGGTGGTTCTTGGTCCGTTTTAAAGCAGAAAAGTCATTGTGACCTGGTCATAAAAGATCTCAAATTTGAGCTTAGCAGTTCACTAAAATGTGTTTCTCAAGACACTGGAAGTGAGAAACAGGCAATGCTGGAACAAAATCTTATTTAATCTTTTATCAGCACTGCCTAGTTTTTACACTTTGATTCCTGTCTTGTGAGTCTAGTGAGTTGTGCGTGATGTACCTGTTAGACCAATCAGAGCAGCAGAACTTTGACTGACTGGTTTCCAGCCCAGAAAGAGTGTTGTATGCCTAAATAAATAAAAAGGAGAAGCAGCTGGTGTTCCACAAAAAAATTACATGGCATTTGCAGAGTTGATATAAACCAATAAAACAAATCATGAAATAGGGCTGTTTATTAGCATTGACCTCAAGAGTTGATTTGATTATGATTCACAAAAACCTGAAAAGATTTATTTCAACTCATTTTGATTCAGTTCAATTCATCATGGGAACTTAAATTTGTTCAACCTTTAACAAGTATTAAACACTGTCTTTTTCTTGAAAATAAACTGTGAAGTGCAATTTGTAAGATTCATTTTAACAGATTTAACCACTGTTAAAAACAATGATCAAAGATTTTTCCTCCTTGTGCAATGCAAAAACACTAAAACATAACATGTTAAGTCTACAGTGTGCTAAATTTATGATTTTATCCACCAGCCAAATGGCTAGTGTGTGTTAAAATTATACCAACCACTTGCATATATCTTTTGCAAATTTTGTGCATTGGGCCCACAGGAGCAAAACAGTTGAGCAAGAATAATAAAAGACCTGCAACACTTTTAAGGGTATCATCATTATGCATTTTTCTTTTTAAAGAAATGCGATACAGTCCTACTTTAAGATGGCGCCACGGACGGCAGCCATGGTGTGTTGGTGCGCCTTGTTTTGTCTTGTTTTGTTTGTTCATTTAACTTTTTGGCCTGGATACCCGGTGCTCTTTCAATAGAGAACTCGTGTCAAGAAGGGCAACCACTTCAGCTGACTTATTCCCCGCTTTTCTCCTCCCATCCGTTGAATTATTGGACATACTGGTCAAAGGTGTGCCCACCATTGCTCACCCAGTGAAATGCTGGAGGAGAGGGAAACGATGGTACACTTGTGCGTTTCCGTCAGCGCGGACATCGCATACGGCTATCAGGAATATTTCTCTCCAACGTGCACTCACTGTGCAATGAACTAGATGAGCTTCAGCTGCTGGTGGGGAAAAACAGAGACTTTTCTTATGTTTTGTGTTTTATGGAGACATGACTCTGAGGATCGATACCGGACTCTGCGCTGCAGCTGGCAGGCTTCCATCTCCTCAGAGCAGATCGCGACACAGAACTCCATCCATCCATCCATTGTCTTCCGCTCAGAGGGGAACCCTCTGGGCCTTCTAGGTATTCAGTGAAGGCCTAAGAAAAAATATTGAAATAATTTTTGTGTACTCCAAATAAATGTATTTTATTATATATTATTTACTTATTTATTTGTTTTTATTCACTGAAATTGTTGTGATCTGTTTTGGGGCAGCTTTATTATTTTGTGTTTGGTAGCCCTGGTCCTCTCTATGTTCTGTTCCCCCTGTTTTTCCCCCTCCCCGGTGTGGGCGTGATCTTCGTTGGCTGCAGGCAGCGGCAGGTGATGTCCATCAGGTCATAACCTTCCCCCATATATACTCCGGATCTTCTCACAGCCAGTGTCAGATCGTACTCTCAGCTACAGCGGTATTGTTCGTGATTCTGACTCCCCTGAGTAAACCTGTTTCTTGTTCGGCTTGTGTAGCTGTCCTGATTCTCGTGTTTTTCCTGCAACAGTTTGGTTCATGTTTCCATCCTGTCTGTTATCCTGCCTGCCTGTCTGCCTGCCTGCCTGTCTACCTGGCTGCCTGCTTGCCTGCCAACCTGCTTATCGTCAGCTCCGCACTTGGTGTTCCTATCAGCTCGGAGATATTCGGCTCGCGCTGACTTCCGGGTTATCGCCACCGGCGCGCCCGGACCATCCCGGCTTACCGGACCTTCTACCAGCTCTTGAGTTTTTTCCACCCATGGATCCGACCGGCTGGTCGTCCACCACTCACGCCGGACTCGGCTTGTCTCTTCGCCACTGACCGGTCAACGCGGCGATCACAGCTGACGTCATTCACCACCGTGAACCAAACCAGTTACATTTGTGTTTGCTCAGTAAACTCTGTTACCAACTCATCTGTTTCTCCGGGTCTGCGTTTGGGTTCGATCTCTGTACCAGTCATGACAGAAATAATATTAACAATTTGTAGATTAGGCTATTATAAACTTGGACTCACTTGTCTTGGCACACAGTGGGTTAATATAACGGAACGAGAAATGGACCAATCACAATTTTTCTTCTGTTGGTATCTGGGTAAATTACTCCCCCTGCAGGGCCTTCGGTAGAAGCAGCGAAGGCCGTTTAATTCTAGTGAATGTGGCATGAATTTGACATTGACAGGTGTCTTAGCCAATCATATTTCTCTGATTTGGGGCGGGATAATTTCACAGCATCTTCCGGGCATTCGCGAATACCCAGCATAACCATGTATAAGGCGACCCGCGAAAGTTTTCAGCGAGGGAGTGAAGAGAAAAAAGACAGAACGAACAGGAGACAATAGAGCGTATGAAATGGCGGCAGTTAGTAGTGAAGAAAACTGTTATTACTGGATTTTTTGAAACTCCATTTTCAAGATTGCCTTTTCAGGATAAACTTGAAATTGTCCGGAAAGGTCGACCATCACCCGCCTTGCCAGGATTGGTGCAATCTAGCAAGAGCTACTGGAGGCATTTTCAAGCTAGCAGCTACAGCCGCTACCCATGGCTAACGGGCAGCCCGCGCACCAACAAGCTGTACTGCTGGGATTGCCTGCTTTTCAATCCCGATAAGGGGCCGTGGTGCAGCGCGGGATTCACAAATTTGAGTTGCTTAACCAAAGCAGCTCAAAAACATCAATCCACTCCCGGACACCTGCGTGCCACTGTCTCTCTGAAAACGTTTGGAGACACACGGATTGAACTGCAGTTGAGTGAGCAACAGCGGAGAGAGACCATTGCGCACAACGAGAAGGTCAGACCAAACAGGGAGATTCTGAAACGGCTCATCCACACTGTGGTGTTTTTGGGGAAGCAAGAACTAT